>ML315167.1:5176-81870 GCA_005239505.1 Nicotiana paniculata
CGGGGGAAGGGGGTAGGTTGAAATTTATTTGGTTCTTGAATGGCAGGCTGGAGAGAAGACTTGTTAAACGGGTCGTCTGCTTCAACAACTATGCCAAGTTGAGTGAAAAATAAGATTTAAAAAGTCAATTCATATTATTGTACACTTATTAGTCTTCAAGAGTGTGGGGTAGGAAATAAGGATAGGGTCAAGTGTTCGGTTAAGATTGATTGGGTCAAAGAAGTTTGAGTACGAGAGATTATCGATGAAAAATAGTACGAGTTAATTAGTTTTTGAAATGATAATTGAAAAATAATCGACGTTTGTAAAGTTATTAAAAAATAATCACTATTTTGTTGAAACACGAAATTTTTTAGCATAATATGCTAGATTATGGAGTCCATGCGTATAAACTTCCACCATATTATGTTGGAACTCCAGCATATGGAAAGTTCCAGCATAATATGTTGTATGCCGGATTATGAAGCTCTTGCATGTAAACTTCCAGCATATTATGTTGGAACTCCAACACATTATGAAATTCCATCATATTATGCTGGAATATTTTTAAATTTTTAAGGGTGATTTTATTCATATTTTATATTTACATGAAAAGTTGCTTTGATTACTTATAAAACTATGGGCATTCTTTAATTATCAGTTATAAATCTAGCTATTTCTTATTCCCTTTCTCCTCCCAAAGAATATCCTGACCTGAAATGTTTTCTTGCTCGCTCAATGCAAAATTTATCGGCGGATCTAAAATTTATAAGCCGTACGTGTTCCGCTGATATAAATTCACAGCGGTCAAATATGATCATAATGAATGTTCATTATCAATTATTGACTTTTTTAAAGTATTATCTATGAATACATAAAACAAGGCCAAAGCCAATAGGTGCTTCATGACCCATACATCCAAACTAGATCTGCCACGGGCAAAAAATATTCACGTGGTAATAAAACAAAAGAATTATAATCTGATGGTTAATAATGAAAAAAATGTTACGCTTTGATAGAATTTATGTCCAATAGGCACCGGACTAGAGTTACACTGGGCAAATTGCATCCCTTCACAATGATATTTCTGTTTCGACCAGTCTTTGAGTCCGGAACCAAAATATAATTCCTTTGGTCTCAACCGATCGAAATGTGTGAAAAAAAATAATGATCAAAATATATAAAAGGGCGTTATACTTGAATTTGAAAAGACGATAGGTATAACGCCTTTTATTAAGGCGCTATACATGAATTTGAAAAGACAGGAGGTATAGCGCCTTTTATTACCGCACTATACAGATTTCATGAGCACACTAATTAATCTTCTGGACCTAACTGACATAACAATAATTCAACTAGGTATAGCGCCCTTATTTAATG
This sequence comes from Nicotiana paniculata, assembly GCA_005239505.1. Classification (NCBI taxonomy): domain Eukaryota; kingdom Viridiplantae; phylum Streptophyta; class Magnoliopsida; order Solanales; family Solanaceae; genus Nicotiana; species Nicotiana paniculata. The sequence goes on from ML315167.1 coordinate 6,536, forward strand.
CGGTATACCTAAAAAAAATTGTACCCCGGGACTACTTTTTGCCCTATTTAAGGAGGTTAAGAATTTTCTTAAAATCCATTCATAAATATTCTCAAGTCTTCTGAAATATTTCTTCGTTAAATTATTTTGTATTTTGTCATAATGTCTGAAGAGTGAAAAGTAAGAGTTTCATTATATTGGGGGAAGGGAGGGGGGGGGGGGTGAGGTTGTGGTGGCGAATAACTCAGTAACCTATAGTTTATCTCCATAGTGTCATGTTAAGTTACCACTTACAATGGAGAACGATAAATTAGTATCGCTGTTATGTAAAAAAATAAGTGTGAGCAAACGTTCGGTGAACCTTAAAGTAACCGGAAGATATCTGTATTCTGTCACCCCGCAAGGGGTTGCTTGTTATGCTGAGTTTAACATCGAGCACGATGTAACTCTGAGAGATTTTCTGAGGACTCCGGATGAATACCTGGAATTTCTTATGATAAAAATGTTAGAAATGTACGTCAAGGTTGAAGATGGTCGCAATAATGAGGTTGTGCAAAGCAGGGACATCCCTCAGTCATCGGGTAGTTATTTTGGAGCAGTTTTAGTGGAACAGGTTCCGGCTGAAAGAGTTTGACCTAATCTAAACTTATCTCCACGGGCGAATGAGGAGAGAGGAAATAATTTCTCTCCCACTTTACATAATCCACAAGACGAGTGGTAAACTTCAATTTTTCTTTGTGTTACGGTGTTTATTTTTGTTGTATTGAATTTGTATTAACACTAATATATTCCACAGGGGGTACCACCCAGATATGAATTTTACAAGTTATGAACCAACGCCCAGTTGGAATATGCGTAGTTCTGGTGTGTTGGACTATGGTGGCCCATCCGGGTCATCACCAATAGGATAATGTCCATCATGGGATGTCAACACATTACGATTTGTAAGTGAAATGATATAGCTATATGTAAAGTATTTATTAATTTGAGTAACTCCTTATTTTGTTGGTTGTGCGGTGAAAACGAGCAACTTGAACATTCTGTCCTGACTCAATTGCCGGAAGACGATCGGGATCAGGAAGATGCACAAAGTCAGGAAGAGAATAGTTATTATGACAACAATGCCGATGAGTCCGGAGATGATACACCCTTCCCTGATGAGGGTGATGATGAGGAGGAAGAGAATGGTGGACCTAATTTGATGAGGGAGCATGCTCCACCCTGCGTTAGACCAAGAGTGTACGAGTCCCACGTGCCGTTTCATTCAAGGGAGATTCCCTACCTTGATCATTTGCCAAGTATGCCGGATGTGGATGCCCGCACAAGGGTTATTGAAGAAATTCGGACAGCAATGTGGGATGAATCTAGAGCAACGATGCTGTCAAAGGGCATGTTTTTTACCGATAAAGCGTGCTTAGCCAGGGCGGTGGTATTGTACAACGTAAAAGAGTGTCGCGAGATCACTGTACGCTAGTCATCTCCAACAATATACAAGGTTACTTGCCATAGATGGTTTACAGGTTGTAATTGGATGCTGCGTGCGAGGAAGAAGAAAACAAATATGTGGGTTGTGGGTAAATACATTGGCACCCACAATTGTGAAATGGACACATTCAGCGGGAATCATTTTTACTTGAATGTTGACTTAATTTCTTTTGTCTTGATTCCACACATTGAACCGTCCATAAGGTATAAGATCAAAGAGTGTATAACATCTGTCCACCAGGAATATGGGTGCACCATTACCAAAAGAAAGGAATTTCTCGGGCGCAAACGTACGCTTGAAATTGTTTATGGTAACTGGATAAGTCCTTTGCATCTCTACCCAGGTACATGGCTGCACTGCAACACTTTAACCCCGGGACTGTTGTTGAATGGAAGCTTAAGCGGAGTCCGGGAATACCAGAACATATATTCAAATGTGTTCTGGGCATTTAAACCAGCAATTGATGATTTTCTGCATTGTCGGCGGTAATATCCATAGACGACACTCATGTCTATGAAAAGTATGATATTAAGATGTTGATCGTCGTTGCAGTAGATGCTAATGAAAGTATATTTCCCTTAGCTTTTTCTATTTGTTCCAATGAAAGCCAAAAGATGTGGACACTATTTTTGAACCACTTGAAAGAGCATGTTGTCAAACAACGTTTAGGTATTTGTCTAATATCTGATCGACATGGTGGTATTTTAAGTTCTTTAGAGAATTTGCCTACATGACAAGAACGATATGCCTACCACCGTTTCTGTGTGAGGCACCTGAAAGAGAATTTCTATAAGGCACATCCCGACAAGGATTTGCATGATTTAATGTGGGTGGCTGAAACAGAACACCAAGATGTAAATTCAGGATGCGCATGGAATCTATCAGGAAGGAAGACGAGAGAGCCTATCGTTGGTTGATGCAACATCAGCTTGACAAGTGGACTTTGCATGCGAATGGTGGCAGAAGATGGGGAATTCTGACTACAAATGTGTCAGAGTCTTTCAACGTGTTATTGAAGTCTGCACGAGGATTGCCTATCACGGCCATGGTGCGGATGTCATTCAAGCAGATAGCGGAGAGGTTTGTTGAAAGGGCTAGAGTTGCATCGTTATTGATGAAAGAGGTGTTGAATTTATGCCACTACCAATGAAAATATTTGAGAAATACAGGCGACAAGCACATTGGCATTCATATTTACAGTATTTCCACGAGCGAAATATTTTTGAAGTTTGCACTGATATCCATCAAAATCAGGGGAATAATATACACCATAAATGAATCTAGAAGGTTATGCTCTTGTGGGAAATGGTCCATCTATCACATGCCGTGCTCACATGCCATCAAGTGCTTTCAACGTACAGGTTTAGGGCCAACCAACAACTTTGATAAAGAATATAGTGTTGCTGCATACTTAAACACCTATAGTGGGAAATTGCAGCAGGTGGGTACTGAGCATTAGTGGCCGACGAACCATTTAAAATGCTGTGTAACAAGGACTATGCACGTCAATGACAGGTGCAAAAAAGAACGCGTATACGAAACCAAATGGATGTTGGTGATACCGTTTATGCGTGCAAATGTGGCATATGTTCGCAAACAGGACACGACTGTCTTAGATGTCCTTCAGCTGGTTTGGGTGGCGGTGGTAATCCAGCTCCTGGTGGAAGTTCATCTAATGTGCCCAACTATCAAGGATACACATAGTGTTTTGTTTCCTTAATGTGGTTGTAATAAGTGTACGTACTTGTTTATATTGCAGAATGTATGAAATAAAATGATGTTTCCATTGATTTTAAATCTTATTGATGTTTAACATTAATACTTCAGTACAACAATCTAACATAAACCCATTTTTAAAAAAAATTGTCTTGTCGACCTGAAAAAGCTGCTCGCCTGCAAAAGCTATCTTCTGGAAAAGTTGTATTGCACCCGAAAGAATCTTTAATACGCGAAGTATAGCGGTGAAATACTACGTTATGTGTGTTGTCTTATCGACCTGAAAAGTTGATCTCCTGCAAAATCTATCTTCTGTAAAAGCTCTATTGTACTCGAAAGAATCTTTAATACGCGAAGCATAGCGCGGTGAAATACTACGTTATGTGTGTTGTCTTGTCGACCTGAAAAGCTGCTCGCTTGCAAAAGTTATCTTCTGGAAAGGCTTTTTTGTACCCGAAAGAATCTTTAACATGCGAAACATAGCACGGTGAAATACTACGTTATGTGGGTTGTCTATAAATAACTAGCGCATTTTAGTTATTATCCGCGCTTAACCAAAACAAATAGCAAAACTTTCCATAAATTTTTCATTTTTCTTGCATTAACAAATGTCTGGACGCAATGACCAACAAAGGTGCTATTGTGGCAAACGTGCGATTTTGAAGGCTTATTGGTCCGATGGTAATGTTGGGCACAAATACTGGATGTATCAACAATTGTTTGGACGCAATGACGGAAATCATTGTATGTTTGAGGAAGGGTATGATGAAACCATTAACCAGGAATACTACAAATCATGTTTGCAATACGTTTGGAACTAAAATTGCAGCAGTGCATGAGAAACTAAAAGAGGTGGAAGAAGAAAAAATAACATGTAAGAGAAATTTAAGTGGTTGGAGCAGAGAATAATAGGCGGTAGTGACTAAACAAACACATGTATGTGTTGAGTGTAGTATTTTATCTTTATGTTTTCCATGTCATGTGTTTTCATTAGTTGTACTGAATTTAAATTATGTTAAGTTTCTATGTTTGCGTTTGTGTTGTAGTATTAAAATAATGAAGAACCGGAGAAATAAAAACATAATGCGCATATAATGTAAACGATAAAAATTGTTGCTATTATTTACTGAATGTCATATGTACATAAAATACAAAATAAATCAATGTGTCCCACATCCTGTATGCTTTAATGCAGCCGTTGGCCTGAGGCGCATCCCTACCCGCTCGGCTACGCTATCAGGATCATCCTCATCACGTCACCTCTTTATCGCAGGATGCGCTGCAGCATGATTGTCAGTAGGGCTGGCAGACTCGGTAGAAGAGGCCGTCAGTGTAGCAGTAAGATATAAAATAATAAGATATTTCAGTATATGAAAATATATATTAGTAATGTACGTGTTAAGTCAAAAAAATTTAAATTGTCTTACCATTGTCTCGTCGGGCTCCTGAATATAATCATCCGTCGCAGCCAGGTCAGTATCGCACTAAGTGGCCTCCGTGACGGGCGATAATGAAGCCTTAACGAAAAAAACATTAAGATATTTATGGCTAATCAATGAGATAAAAACAAATTTAAATTTAATACTGATACAAAAACACCTGTGCCTGTGAAAGATCCCCAGAATCCCTCGATGATGAGCCATAACTCAGCCGGCACCCACTATCCACATCTCGTGTCAGCATCAACAATGGTCGATGGGTTTGGGGGATCATGAAAATATTTATCCCAATCCTCTCGCGTAATGTCCGTGCCCGTGATCAACAATGGAGCTGATGGGGTCAACTGCGAAGTCACTAGAGTGAGCTACAGTTGAAGGCTGAATGACGGCATGCTGCTGTGAGGGTAGTCTGGCTCATGGAGGTCACCCGACTGATCAATTCCAACATCCTCAACAGGTGCCTCAACTCCCCCTTGCTAGGGACCACCTCCTCGCCTACCCCCACGACCTTGTGGGACACCCCTGCCTCGTGGGACACCCTTACCTCGTGGGGCACGCCTTCCACGTCGACAACGCTCCTGCTCTAAGTATCGATCTGCGCCTCTAGCCATGTCATATATGTCTGGTCCACCTTAGAATGATCATCCCGCTGGTAATGTGTGTATGTCAGGCGGGCGGTGGCGGTACAAGCTGCGGGCGGCCAAACTGGCGAAGAACTCGCTCGGTGGCATGATGCTCCACAATATCAAGGAACATTAATGGGACGGAAGAGCTCCAAATAATTCGGACGACCGAGAAATAATCGGGCAAACCAGCTATTAGCTCGTCGTTGTATGGCCTCCAAATGAACTATTAAGTAACAATAGAAAACGTGAGTATACGCAACACATATGAAGCCAGGCCAAGTAAACTTAGGTATACATTTACCTTTGTGCCCTCCAACAAATCCAACAAATACATGCACAAGGGGAGAATATGTCTAGCCTCGTACTCTCATCCATATTCTCGCCTATCAACCCACCTCCTAGCAAGAGGGAGAAACCGATGTGGTGCACCCGGAGCTAAGGGTGGTAGAGGTGGCTGCAACTACAGGAATCGCTGTTGATACCCAATTTTTCCCATATATATTTTATAAATACATATATACTTTCAAAATAGTGCATGAGCATCAACCAACATTTTCCCATAATTTTTAAAGGCTTTTAATCAATTTATTTTGGCATTATTATTACCTAAATAATTATTAATTGCATCACAAAGAATTTTATAATGATTTATTACTTAATTTTTATCATTTATATTCATATTAAGCTTTAAACATTTTATGTATAATTAGATTTTCATCTTTAGGCTATAATTGCAATATTTCGCAATAATAGCCACATATATGCATAATTACCTTATCAACACAGAAAAATGACTTTTTATATTTTTGTAATATTAAGTAATTATTTTAAATCATTTTCATGCACAAATGACATTTTTATTATTTATTAATTATTTTTATAAATTATTTTATTAATTTAATTAGGTATTTAAAATCTAGCACCTTTTTAATTAATTCCGGACCTAGCCTAACCCATTACCCCAACCCAATACACGAAGCCCAGTACCCAAATGCCCATACCCGTCCAACCAGACCCATACCCGTCAAAATTAACCCACCCGGCCTAAAAATCTAATCCCAGCTGTTGATATCTCGAGATCAACGACTCCCAAACACCCGACCTATTTTAATTACACCAAAACCCCTAACCCTAATTCATTACCACTGTCACAACCCAAAATCCTAACTCAGGTCGTGATGGCGCCCAACACCGGGGTCAGGCAAGCCAACACCCAAATAACTAAGGATCTTCACATGTTTGATTAAACATTCCAACACGTGCCAAGATTTAAAGCTCAAAACATTAATTGAAAAGGATAATTAGCCAATTTAACCAAAAGCAGTCATAAGGAGGCGTGGAGAATATATATACAGACCGTAAACCATAATATCTACCACATGTGTGCCAGGAACTAGTGTCACAAGTCCTATGGTCATACTAACAGAATATACAAAAGATATAATATAACTGTCCCACTGTCTGGAAGAAATAGACGGAATAACAAAAGAAACTCCATGGTTCTGCCGAGGATCGTCAGGAGAAGCAGCTCACCGTGAATTCAGGTCCAATCTATACTCAGAATCGAGCTCCGGTCTGATAACCAGATGCACCAGCCTCAGAACCTGTACTATTAAGTACAGAAGTGTAGCATGAGTACATAAATAGATATGTACCCAGTGAGTATCCAATCTAATATCGAAGAGGTAGTGACGAGAGGTCGACTTGACACTCACTAGGGTCCAGCAATATAATTAATAAGATATGGTAACAACAAAGGCATACGAGGATGATAAAACAATAAACATTGAAGTAACTGCAATGCAAATAAAACTAGAAGTAAATAAACAATTACTACTTCATTCCCCCCAAATATCTGTCATTTCAATATCCATGAAGTATTTAACAATTTAGCATGCGCATACGGGATAAGGACAACCGGCCCGAGCCATCATAATAATCATATCTGTACACTGCCGAGGGTCGAACGGCCTGAACTATAATGTATCTTTTAATCCGCCGTGGCGTATGGCCCGCTCCCGTGAGAGTGGGGAAAATAACACCCCGCTCGCGGAATGTAAATTGCGAAGCGGTCACATGCACACACAATATTCTTCATAAATTACTTTCCAGTGGAAAATTCTTTTAAACTATCAAATTCCATGATCTCAGGGAACAAGGCTACATATAACATGAATTCATGAAGCATATAATTTATTTCAAGGAAAAACACAAGACATGATGTGGGCCTAACTACCCGGACATAACAATAATAGCCGCCACGTATGGACTCTCGTCACTTTGTACGTACGTAGCCCCCACAAACATTAACACATATCAGTTATATCACCTATGGGAACAATTCCCTCTTACAAGGTTAGAAAGGAGACTCACCTCGTGTCGAACCTACTTTCCGGGTCAAGTACGCGTCCGAAACTCCAAACTCGTCACCGAAGGACACGAAACTAGCCAAATGTTACATAAATATATCAATTTACACTCAAAAGTATGGAATTCTTCTATTTACTTAGTCGTTTCATCCTACTTGAAGAAATTCCAAAATTCACCTCGGGGCCTGCATGCTCAAAATTCCGGAAATTTTCGAAGGAATCACTTACCCATAACCTAAGGATCGTTAATATGTGATTTTTGTATGATTTCATGGCTAATTAACGGGTAATTCCCTAAATTTTCATAAATCCCTAGGTTACTACTCAAATCCTTGATTTTCATTAATTGGTTAGTTAATTTAACTAGGAATTCATACTTTAGGGTAGAATTCACTTACCTTTTAGTAGCTAGGTCGTGGAGCTCTTTCCCAAGCTTTCAAGGTCGTCTATGGCGTAAGAAAATTGAGTGAAATGAATAAATCCCGTATTTTAAAGAACTCACTGCCTACAGTGGTTCCGCACCTGCGGCTCAAGGACCGCACTTGCGGTCTTGCACCTGCGAGTAAATACTCGCACCTGCGGAATTGGGCTAGGGGGACAAAGCTTGCACCTGCGGAGAGGAGCCCGCACCTGCGGCTCTGATCCTGCGGAATTGCGGTCCGCATCTTCGACAAAAGGGAATCCGACCTAAAATCGCACCTGCGAGGCTTGGGACCGCATGAGCGGTCCCACATCTGCGACTGGGCAACCGCACCTGCGGTCACACCAGATCAGGTACACCAGCAACTGCTTCAGCTGGTTTTTGGCCTCGTTTGGTGCCCGAGAGGCACCTGGGCCAACTCGAGCCCCCGTCCAAATATATCAACAAGTCTCAAATCATAATACGGACTCGCTCGAGCCTTAGGAACACCTAAAACAACGCTAAAACTCAAAATCACACCTCAAAACCCCTAGAATCAAACTTAGGAACTTTAAGTTTCTTGAATTCGCTAACAATGCGCCGAACCGACCTATACTACTCGGAATGACCCAAAATTTTGTGATCAAGTCATGAAGGACGTAAAGGAACTATTCCCGGTATCGGAATTCTGTTTGGACCTCGATAATGCAAAAACACGTCCCAAACCACAATATGAAATTAAGGAAACTCTTATTTCGCTATTGGGCGCCGAAATGCTCCCGGGTCATCCAAAACCCATTCCGAACATACGCCCAAGTCCGAAATCATCATACGAAGCTACCGGAACCATCAAAACTCGATTCCGAGGTCATTTACTCAAAATGTTTACCGAAGTCAAACTTGCCCTTAAAGGCCAACCTTAAGGAACCAAGTGTTCCTACTCTAAACACTTCCGAATCCCGAACCACCCGTCCCCGCAAGTCATAAATCACAATAAGCCGCTATGGGAAGTTTCATTTAGGGAAAGGGGTCCGATAACGCAAAATGACCGGTCGGCTCGTTACATTCTCCACCTCTTAAACAAACGTTCGTCCTTGAACGAGTCTAGAATCATACCTGAAGTGCTGAATAAGTGCGGGTATCTGCTCCGCATGTCCTCCTCGGACTCCCAGGTTGCCTCCACGACTGGTTGGCACCTCCACTGGACCTTTATGGCAGAAACTCTCTTGGATCTCAACTGGGGATCCTGCCTGCCAATAATAGCAACTGGCTCCTCCTCGTAGCCCAACCTCTCATCCAACTGGATAGTGCTGAAATCAACCAGGTGAGAGAAGTTGGCGTGGTACCTCCGGAGCATGGATACGTGAAAGACAGGATGAACTTCTGATAAACTGGGAGGTAAATCTAGCTCGTAAGCAACCTCCCCAACTCGCCTCAACACCTCGAAGGGACCTATAAACCTCGGGCTCAGCTTGCCCTTCTTCCCGAACCTCATAATACCCTTCATCTGCGAGACCTTCAACAGTACCTTGTCTCCCTTCATAAATGCTACATCACGCGCCCTCTGATTTGCGTAACTCTTCTGTCTGTACTATGCTGTGCGGAGCCTCTCCTGAATTAGCTTCACCTTTTCCAAAGTATCCTTCACCAAGTCGGTGCCATATAACTTAGCCTCGCCAGGCTCAAACCACCTGATAGGAGAACGATATCGCCGACCATACAAAGCCTCAAATGGAGCCATCTCGATGTTGGACTGATAACTATTATTGTAAGAAAACTCGGCCAAAGGAAAGAATTGGTCCCACTGACCTCCGAAGTCAATCACACATGTCCGGAGCATGTCCTCCAATATCTGAACTGTACGCTCCGACTGACCATCAGTCTGAGGGTGAAATAATGTGCTGAGATCTATCTGGGTACCCATCTCACTATGCAATGCTCTCCAGAAGTGCGAGGTGAACTGAGGACCTCGATCTGATATAATGGACACCGGTACACCGTGCAACCAGACTATCTCTCGAATATAGATCTGGGCCAACCTCTCATAAGTATATGTAGTAGCTACTGGAATGAAATGCGTCGATTTGGTCAACCTATCCACAGTGACCCAAACCGCGTCAACCTTCGACAAGGTCCGAGGCAACCCAACCACGAAGTCCATAGTGATGCGCTCCCACTTCCACTTAGGAATGGGCATCTGCTGAAGTAGGCCTCCTGGCCTCTGGTGCTCATACTTGACCTGCTGGTAATTAAGACATCTGGACACATACCCACTATGTCCTTCTTCATCCGCCTCCACTAGAAATGCTGCTTCAAATCACCATACATCTTCGTAGCACCAGGATAAACAGAGTACCGTGAACTGTGTGCCTCCTCTAGAATCCTCTCTCTCAGGCCATCGACATTAGGAACACATAAACGGCCCTGAAGCCTCAGAACACCATCCTCGTCCATAGTAACCTCCTTGGAACCACCTTGAACCACTGTCTCCCGTAGCTCTGCCAAGTACGAATCATCAAACTGCTGAGCCTTAATATCTCCCAATAACGAAAACTGAGCAACCACATTTGCTAGAACTCAGCGAGGCTCTGAAAGGTCTAACCTCACCAGGCGATAGCCAAGGATTTAATGTCCAAGGCCAGAGGTCTCTCCTCTGCTGTAATATAAGCCAATCTACCCATACTCTCTGCCTTCCTGCTCAAGGCATCTGCTACAATATTTGCCTTGCCCGGATGATAAAGAATGGTGATATCATAATCCTTCAACAACTCAAGCCACCTGTGCTGCCTCAAATTAAGATACCTCTGCTTGAACAAGTGGTGCAAGCTGCGGTGGTCTATATAAACCTCACAGGGCACCCCATACAAGTAGTGCCTCCAAATCTTAAGAGCATGAACAATCGCCACCAACTCTAAATCGTGCACATAGTAATTATTCTCATGAACCTTCAGCTGGCGCGAAGCATAAGCAATAACTCTCCCTTCCTGCGTCAACACACATCCCAAACCAATACGTGAAGCATCACAATACACTGTATACATCTCATAACCAGAAGGCAATACCAGAACTAGTGCTGAGGTCAATGCTGTCTTGAGCTTCTGAAAGCTCGCCTCACACTCGTCGGGCAATCGGAACGGGTCACTCTTCTGAGGCAATCTAGTAAATGGAGATGCAATAGAAGAGAACCCCTCCATAAATCGGAGATAATAGCCTGCTAGGCCCAAAAAGCTCCTGATCTCCGTAGCTGAAGTAGGACGCGGCCAACTCTGAACTGCCTTAATCTTCTGAGGATCAACCTTGATACCCTCTCCGGATACCACATGTCCCAAGAATGCCACGGAATCCAACCAGAACTCACACTTGGAGAACTTAGCATATAGCTTCTGTTCTCGCAAAGTCTGGAGCACAACTCTCAAATGCTGCTCGTGCTCCCCCAGGCTACGTGAGTAGATCAAACTATCATCAATAAAGACAATGAAAAAGGAATCAATATACGGCCTGAACAACCTATTCATCAAGTCCATAAATGCCGCTGGGGCATTAGTCAAGCCAAAGGACATCAGCAGGAACTCATAATGGCCATATCTCGTACGAAAAGCAGTGTTCGGAACATCCGAGGCCCGAATCTTCAACTGGTGGTACCCGGATCTCAAATGAATCTTAGAAAACACCGAGCACCCTACAACTGGTCAAACAAATCATCGATGCGCGGCAGTGGATACTTGTTATTCATAGTGACCTTGTTCAACTGGCGGTAATCAATACACATCCGCATAGACCCATCCTTCTTTTTCATGAATAGAACTGGAGCACCCCAAGGTGATACACTCGGTCTGATAAACCCCTTAGCTAGAAACTTTTCAAGTTGCTCCTTCAACTCCTTCAACTCTTTCGGAGCCATATGGTACGGGGGAATAGAAATAGGCTGAGTACCTAGAGCCACATCAATACAGAAATCGATATCACGATCCGGAGGCATGCCCGGAAGGTCTGAAGGAAATACATCAGCAAACTCTCGAACAACTGGCACTGAATCAATTGTCGGAGACTCGACGGTGGTGTCCCGCACACAAGCAAGATACGCCAGACAACACTTCTCGACCATATGTCGAGCCTTCAAGAATGAGATAACCCGGCTGGCTGCACTAACTGAAGAACCTCTCCACTCCAGTCTAGGCAACTCGGGCATGGCTAAAGTAACTGTCTTGGCATGGAAATCTAGCACGGAATGATAAAGAGATAGCCAATCCATGCATAGAATAACCTCAAAATCAACCATGTCGAGCAATAGAAGGTCCGCTCTGGTCTCAAACCCACAGAAGGTGATCACACAAGACCGATAGATCCGGTCTACCACCATAGAATTGCCCATAGGAGTGGACACATATATAGGAGAACCCAAGGACTCACGAGGAACATCCAGAAAATGAGCAAATAATGCTGAAACATATGAATAGGTGGATCCTGGATCAAATAATACCGATGCCTCTCTACCACATACTGAAATAATACCTGTAATCACGGTATCTGAGGCCACTACATCTGATCTGGCCGGAATAACATAGAATCTAGATGGAGCACCGAAAGACTGAGCTCTGCCAGAGTGAAGAGGAGCTGACTGTCCTCCTCCTGACTGGCCTTCACCTCTAGGACGACCCTTGCCGACCTGTCCTCCACCTCTAGGTGGCGTGACTGCTGGTGCTAGACCTATAGGCTGATAACCCTGCTGCAATGATTTGCCCCGAAACCTGAGACAATGCCTCTTCATATGACCTGGATCCCCACACTCATAACATCCTCCAGGTATCATAGCCTGCTGCCCCGAAGAAGAACCTTGAATAGATGGAGGGCGGTAGGAACGCTCTGGCATGGCGTTGAACTGAGGCCTCGCTAGAACACCTTGGGGAGGTGGTGGTGGTGATGAATATGGAGGCCTGCTGGGCTGACCTCTACCAAAATGACCTCTGCCCCTAACTGGGGCACCTCTGAGATCTCCGGAGAATCTAGCCCTCTTATCCTGCTGCCCCTGATCCTCAACCGATAACCCTCGATCCTGTGAGCAATCTCCACCACGAGCTGATAAGGAGTCCCCATCTACACCTCTCAAGACATGTTGGCCCTAATACCTGAATGCAACCCCGCTAAAAATATCCGCACTCTCTCAACATCCGTGGGTAATATCACGAGTGAATGGCGAGACAAATCTGAAAATCTAGCCTTGCAATCTGTCATTGACATCTGTCCCTGCTCCAGCTGCTCAAACTGATACCGCAGCTCTTCCCTCTCAGAGGGTGGGATATATCTGTCTAGAAACATCTGAGTGAACTGCTCCTAAGTGATAGGAGGAGAATATGCTGACATGTTGAGAATATAGGACTGCCACCATCTGCGAGATCTGCTCTCTAGAAGGTGGTGAAGTCCACTCCATGGGACTCTAATATCCTCATGTTGGGCATCCTCGCCTTGCTCACCCCGGAAGAATAGAGGGTGCAATCGAGTCCATCTATCCAATAACTTCTATGGATCACCGTCCGCAGCTGGTCTGGGCTCAAGTGCTGCTGCTACAGGGTGAACTCTACCCACAGGCAGTGTACCCGGGGTATGATGTAATGTTGCTACCTGACCTGCAACCTGGGCAGTAGGAGTCTGGGCTCCCCTCCCACCTGAGATGTGGCAGGATCTACTGGAAATAAACCAGCCTGGGACATAGTGTCCATAAACCGCATCATACGACCCATGACCTCCTGGAAGCCTGGCGCCGTCATAAAGTCCACTGGAGCAGGATCTGCTGGGGGTACCTCACCCTGCTCATCTATACTAGGATCCTCTGGTGGTGGTGCAACTGGAATAGCTCTGGGACGCCCCCCTGGCCTTTACCACAGCCTCGGACAACGAGGGTGGCGGCCCCTCTCGGGTCTGGAACATCGGATGCACGTATCCTCACCATCAGTGAATAGAAGAAAGAGATTTAGTAAACCATCGACTTCACAATTGAATAAGAATAATGAGAGCTTTACTAACACCCTATAGCCTCTCGAAGATAAGTACAGACGTCTCCATACCGATCTGCAAGACTCTAGTAGGTTTGCCCGTGACTTGTGAGACCTACGCGAACCTAGAGCTCTGATACCATGTTGTCACGAACCAAAATCCTAACTCAGGTCGTGATGGCGCCCAACACCGGGGTCAAGCAAGCCAACACCCAAATAACTAAGGATTTTCACATGTTTGATTAAACATTCCAACACGTGCCAAGTTTTAAAGCTCAAAACATTAATTGAAAAGGATAATTAGCCAATTTAACCAAAAGCAGTCATAAAGAGGTATGGGCCACTATATATACAAACCCGTAAACCATAATATATACCACGTGTGTGCTAGGAACTAGTGTCACAAGTCCTACATGCTTACTTACAAAATATACAAAAGATATAATATAACTGTCCCACTGTCTAGAAGAAATCGACGGGAATAACAAAAGAAACTCCATGGTGCTGCCGAGGATCATCAAGAGAAGCAGCTCACCGTGAAGTCAGGTCCAATCTATACTCAGAATCGAGCTCCGATCTGATAACCAGATGCACCAGCCTCAGAACCTGTACAATGAAGTACAGAAGGGTAGCATGAGTACATAAATAGATATGTACCCAGAGTATCCAGTCTAATCTCGAAGAGGTAGTGACGAGAGGTCGACTTGACACTCACTAGGGTCCAGCAATATAATTAATAAGATATGTTAACAGCAATAGTCATACGAGGATGATAAAACAGTAAACATTGAAGTAACTGCAATGCAAATAAAACTAGAAGTAAATAAACAATTACTACTTCATTTTCCCCCAAATATCTGTCATTTCAATATCCATGAAGTATTTAACAATTTAGCATGCGCATACGGGATAAGGACAACCGGCCTGAGCCATCATAATAATCATACGTGTGCACTGTCGAGGGTCGAACGGCCTGAACCATAATGTTTATTTTAATCCGCCGTGGTGTACGCCCCGCTCCCATGAGAGTTGGGAAAATAACATTCCGCTCGCGGAATGTAAATTGCGAAGCGGTCACATGCACACACAATATTCTTCATAAATTACTTTCTAGTGAAAAATTCCTTTAAATTATGAAATTCCACGATCTCAGGGAACAAGGCTATATATAACATGAATTCATGAAGCATATAATTCATTTCGAGGAAAAACACAAGGCATGATGTGGGTCTAACTACCCGGAAATAACAATAATAGCCACTACGTACGGACTCTCGTCACTTTGTACGTACGTAGCCCCCACAAACATTAACACATAGCAATTAGATCACCTATGGGGATAATTCCCTCTTACAAGGTTAGAAAGGAGACTCACCTCGTGTTGAACCTACTCTCCGGGTCAAGAACGCGCCCGAAATTTCAGACTCGTCACCCAAGGACTCGAAACTAGCCAAATTTTACATAAATATATCAATTTACACTCATAAGTATGGAATTCTCCTATTTAATTAGTCATTTTATCCTACTTGAGGAAATTCCAAAATTCACCCCGGGCTCGCATGCCCAAATTTCGGAAATTTTTGAAGGAATCACTTACCCATAACCTAAGGATTGTTAATATGTGGTTTTTGTATGATTTCATGGCTAATTAACGGGTAATTCCCTAAATTTTCATAAAGCCCTAGGTTACTACTCAAATCCTTGATTTTCATTAATTGGTTAGTTAATTTAACTAGGAATTCATACATTAAACTAACATTAGGGTAGAATTCACTTACCTTTTAGTATCTAGGTCGTGGAGCTCTTTACCAAGCTTTCAAGGTCGTCTATGGTGGAAGAAAATGAAGTGAAATGAATAAATCCCGTGTTTTAAAGAACTCACTGCCTACAGTGGTTCCGCACCTGCGGCTCAAGGACCACACCTGCGAGTAAATACTCGCACCTGCGGAACTGGGCTAGGGGGACAAAGCTCGCACCAACGGAGAGGAGCCCGCACCCGAGGAATGTGGTCCGCATCTGCGAGAAAAGGGCAGCCCACCTGAAGCCACACCTGTGAGGCTTGGGACCGCAGGAGTGGTCCCGCACCTGCGACTGGGCAACCGCACCTGCGGTCACACCAGATGAGGTGCACCAGCAATTGCTTTAGCTGGTTTTTGGCCTCGTTTGGTGCCTGAGAGGCACCCGGGCCCACCCGAGCCCCCGTCCAAATATACCAACAAGTCCCAAATCATAATACGGACTCGCTCAAGCCTTTGGAACACCCAAAACAACACTAAAACTCAAAATCACACCTCAAAACCCCTAGAATCAAACTTAGGAACTTTAAGTTTCTTGAATTCGCTAACAATGCGCCGAACCGACCTATACTACTCGGAATGACCCCAAATTTTGTGATCAAGTCATGAATGACATAACAGAACTATTCCCGGTCTCGAAATTCCGTTTGGACCGCTATAATGCAAAAACACATCCCAAACCACAATATGAACTTAAGGAAACTCTTATTTCGCTATTGGGCGCCGAAATGCTCTCGGGTCATCCAAAACCCATTCCGAACATACGCCCAAGTCCGAAATCATCATACGAAGCTACCGGAACCGTCAAAACCAGATTTCGAGGTCGGTTAATCAAAATGTTGACGAAGTCAAATTTGGCCTTAAAGGCCAACCTTAAGGAACTAGTGTTCCTATATTACTCTAAACACTTCCAAATCCCGAACCACCCGTCCCTGCAATTTATAAATCACAATAAACTGATATGGGAAGTTTTATTTAGGGGAACGGGGTTCGATAACATAAAACAACGGGTCGGGTCGTTACAACCACCAAACTCCGCCCTCAAACACTCTCGTCTCCCCCATCTCTCTTCTCAAACCCTAACCCGACGTCACCCATTTCCCCTTTGATTCCTACCAGGAATGGTATCATTTATCGATTCTTTACCATATCTGGTCTTACCTCTTTACCAACTACTCGTTTTTTATATTACCTGACTGACTTGCCTCAAATGGAAAGTTGATCTCGAGAGATTCGAACCAGATCTGGTTCAACATCTCTTATATGTTGGTTATTTCTGGCTGGGTTCATCCTAATCTATGTGAGTACGAATATTTTCGTATCTTGTACTGATTCATACCTAACCTAACGTTCGGGTTTTCAGATCTTTGATTCGAACCATATTTGGTTCAACTTCTGTTTGTTTTAATGTTATTCTCCATCTATATTTACTTTGCTACTCATAAATCTGCCTATTTTCCGTTAAATCTTCTACTTACCTAAAACTAGGGTTTTAACCTTCTTTAATCAAACAAGATTTAGTTCAAATCTTATGTTTTCTTTAATAATTCTCCATCTATACGCTTTTATTGAAATAGACGATGCCTTACCTTTATCGCTTTACCAATTTGTGTTTACCTAAAATTAGGGTTTTTCAGATCTTAGTTGAATCAAATATAGGTCAATTATGTTATCTTTAAAAATACTATCTAGGTTTATTATGTGATTATTGTGCTGATTTTATGGTTTACCCTTTTGTATATTCTCTTGTCTACCTTATGTACCTTGTTTTCTCCGCCGATTTTACGATTTACCCCAAAATTAGGGTTTTGAAATCTCTTACTGAGCTATTAATCTTTCCTTTCTTATGTGGTACTGATATTTCCTTATTTTGTTCAACCTACCATGCTTTCATTATTTCCTTACCTTATTTGCTTTGAGACTGCCTGTTAATTGATACTTTCCTTATTTTGAGTGGTACTCGCCTGATTACACAATGTTATGGTTGTTAATTGATTAAATCCCGACTTCAATTACTTTTGAGAATTATTTTCATTCCTTAATTATGTATGATTGACTTATTACCTTATTTGTTTGCTTAATTCGGTTCTAGTTAAGCCCTTCTACCTCTCCCTTTTTGAAAACTGAAACTCTCCTATTCTCACTAAAAAAAACTTAAGCTCTTTTCTTCTCTTGCGTTCTGATTTCTGTGCTAACTGTCTCTTGTTTTGGCCAGATGAAAGCAAAGGCCAAGTTATTCTGGGATTCCCTACTGTGGCATACTTGCTTATTTTCTTACTTAACTGGTATGCCCTAACCTTTGAAATTTCATTATTTACACTTTGCTTGACTAGCCTGTATCAATTCCCAGTATGATTCTGTCTTTCACATGATTATATGATCTCATTTAGTAACACTGTTAACTTAAGACTAAGTTATTTCGAATAATGTGAACCCTCTCATAGGTTAGTCTAAGGTTCAATTTGTTTCATGCACTGCTTGTTAATTCTATACCTATTTTGAACTTTGCACACCATGAACATGTAATCAGTCAATTTGTTGCTTAATTCCCCTGCCCTGTCTGTTTATTTCATGTATTTGGCCAATTCAATTGTTTGTCAATTTGTTTCTTAACTCCTATGCCCTGTCTTTTTATTTAATGTATTCAACCAATTTAATTATTTGCCTAACTGCTTCTGTGATTAATCCATGATTGTCTTAAGTACTAACATGAGTATTTAGCTTAACTAGACTTCAATTTATTTGAGATATATGCTTGAGCATGAATTCTGTTTTTCTTCTTGGTGCAGTCCTACCTGCAACTCTATCTGGCAACTCTATGTTCAGAATCCTGTTTCTTCTGAAATCCAACTGTTTTAAAACTTGCCCCTCCTCCCTTTTATGTACTGATTTTAAAACCCACTCCTATTCCCTTATGTTCTCAACCACCCCAGTGTGAGCACTGCCTACGGTCCACATGAGACTCATCTGAACTTTGACACATTTGGAGCTGGTTTTCCAATATCTTGAACTATCTTCTAAATGTGGTTCTGGTGTGAGCATTGCCTTGGGGCCCCTGAGGCCCTTGGGAACTTTTACCCACTGGAAACCTGTTTACCAATAGACGGTGGAGGAATCACTGTGTTATTGTTATGGTGGAAGGCCTGGTTCCCAAGTTTATTTGGGCCTATGAAGCCTATCATGATCATTTTGATTTTGTGTTTTACATTTTTGCGTACTAGAGATCCTGCTTATAGGACTTTCGTTTAATTCTGTACATTAGAAATCCTGTTCATAGGGTCTATACATGTTTTCAACAAATGTGCATTACTAATCATGCCTATAGGACTTTGTTGTTTGAGATAGTTATCTTTCCTGGCAATCTGTTTAAATTATGCCCATATACGGTTAATAGATATCATGCCTATAGGACTAAAATCAGTTTCAAACTTAGAAATCCTGCCTATAGGGTTTAAATCAATCCTGCGATAGATATCATGCCTATAGGACTAAAATCAGTTTTAAACTTAGAAATCCTACTTATAGGGTTTAAATCATTTAACAATTAGAAAGCATGCCCATAGGATTGAAAAAGGAAATAAAACCTATCTCTATATATTAAAATCCATGCTACACCTAGAAATAATGTCTATAGGTCTGTAATTAATAAGTTCATAGATAATCATGCCCATAGGATCCTGTTGGTCGATTCCAAATTCATTCGCTACTGTCAATCACTTAGGCAATATATCTGTAGGACTTAATAATGATCCTGGGGTTATAACTGTGACATATTACTGCCTGAAGTGTCCAGATTCATGCTGAATAAAATCAGTAGGCAAACAAATAGGTCGTAATGCTCTCCTTAATAAAACTATCTCGACATTCTGTTTTACCACATAGATATCCTGCCTATAGGATTCCAAATTTAATAAAGTTTGCGTGCTTTTGTTGTCTATGTGCGGAGGTCAATGTGAGCCCATACTTGTTCCTTATCTGAAAGTCCTATTTGTTTTTGTTTGTCGCCTAGATTTCACATTTTAAGTAATATAGGTTGGTCTAGAACTATCCCAAATAGAGATCCTAATACCTCTAGGGCCATAGAAAAGGGACGGGGGTAGTGCACGCATAGGGAACGAACTAGAATCAACTAGAACGCTTAAGTAACAACTTAAAGATAGTAATCGGGTAGTAAGAAGATGATAGTCCATGTGCTAAGTACTATGAGTAACAACCTGACTTGAGGGAGTTACAAAGTATTGCACGGGGTGATCCTATAGGCTAAAAAACTAGGACCCCCTCCCTCTTTTATTCCTGTTTTAAAATAGATCGAATATTGTATTTGTTAAAATTGTTTTCTTCCCTTTTTTAGAATAATTCGCTTAATTTAAGTTTGTCCGGGACCCACTGTTGTGGACCTCGAGGGATGCCTAACACCTTCCCCTCAAGGTAATTTGAGCCCTTATCCGATCTCTGGTGATGTAAACTGGTTCTATGAGTTAATTGCTCTAGGTGCCCTAATGCACCTTAATTCGTTAGGCGGCGACTCTTCCAATTCCTTAAACCCATCCCAAAAAGAGGAGTTGTCCCAAAACGGAGAAACCCCATTTCGCAACAAAAAGGGGGAGCACAACCGCTCTGTTATACCCCGTAGTATTACATTATGATGATGGTATGCTCCGCAGTATTATATTACGACGATGTTATACCCTGTAGTATTGGACGTTGAATTTATCGTAAGATAATTGACATCAGTTCAAGGACAAGATATTTGGAGAATTTAAATATTATTTTATTTTAAAAAAATTCGTGAAGGTGAGAGGGTAAAGAAAATCGAAAAAATGAGTTTCGTCGAAGTTTGTTGTTTTGAGATAAAATATGATCCGACCTAGAATACCCGGTACTTATGGACTAGTACCATACAAGGTACCACATGACCATGATAATGAGGTGTATAAGGTATGTTAAAAGTGAATAGTATTTTAAGTAATTTGAGATAATTCTTAATTATGTGGATAATTGGGTATTTAATAATTTTTGGTAGGAGATAAACTAATTAATTATGATCTTTGAATAAGATTATTAAGATTCCTAACGTGGCAGAAAGCCACTAATGTGGCCTATGACTCTTAAGTCATAGTGGCTTAGTGGCCATTTAAGGATTATAACGCATTTACAAGTGTAAGACTCATAAAGTCTAGTTTTTAACATTACCAAAATTTAGTTCTTCAATTCCATTCAAGATACTATCAAACAAGAATTGGTTTTATGAAACCTTACGGCTTAACCTCCATCCAGCAACTCATAAATTCTAGTTTTTAACATTACCAAAATTTAGTTCTTCAATTCTATTCAAGATACTATCAAACAAGAATTGGTTTTATGAAACCTTACGGCTTAACCTCCATCCAGCAACTCATAAATTCTAGTTTTTAACATTACCAAAATTTAGTTCTTCAATTCTATTCAAGATACTATCAAACAAGAATTGGTTTTATGAAACCTTACGGCTCATCCTCCATCCAGCAAAATTTCCAACGAAAATTCTCGCATCAAAACAAGTCCAACGAGAATTGTTATAATCGTAGCAACGTAAAAATTGTGCGGTTCTAAAGGAGTACGTGTAATATTCTCCAAGAGTATTATACGGAGTTTTTCCTACCTCAGGTATGTTGACGCCATCCCTTCTTTCTTTTTGGCATGATCCAAATTATTTTGAAGAAACGAGTAAATACACAGTTTTTATAAATTACTCTATTCATAGCAATAGTAGGGGTGTCTATATTCTTGATTCCCCATGAGAATTATTATTATCTTCTGTTCATGGGTCTCGAAAATACGTATGTTGGTAAAGTTTATTTCATGATATTAATCAGAGGCATAATGACTTATAACGTACCGAGAGATTTTATTGACGTATTTCATATGCATTTCATGCATTTACATATGTACATTGACCCATGACCAGATGGCGTTATATATGCGTATATATGTAAATATATGTATATGGGATACGGGAAAAGGTTACGACGTTATATATGCACCACCACCTGATTACGTGGTGGTGCGTATATAACGCCATAACCTTTCCCATATCCCATATGCATATATATACATACATATATACGCGTATATAATGCCGTTTGAATATACATACATATATACGCGTATATAACGCCGTTTGAATCATATTTCAGCCACTGTGGGCAACATCATCATCGACGATGATGATTTTTCCCATAGTGGCCGATATGATATGATGGGATGCCCTCAGAGGCTGATGATGTTATGGAACATGTACCTATGCACGACATGACATTCATACGCATATGTATGACGCTAAAAGTAATTTACGATTTACAAAGTTATTCAGACTTACAGGTTGAGTCATGTACCCTATATGTCATCCCATGTCTCTTATGTATTTATTTATGTGCCTTACATACTCTGTACATTATTCGTACTGACGTCCCTTTTGCCTGGGGGCGCGGCGTTTCATGCCCGCAGGTCTCGATAGACAGGTCGAGAGCACTCCAAGTAGGCTATCAGCTCAGCGGAAGATGTTGGTGCACTCCATTTGCTTCGGAGTTTCTTGTTTGGTTAGCATGATTTAGACGTGTATTGTTTGGTATGGTGGGACTCTGTCCCAACCTTTACGATATTTATGTACTCTTAGAGGATTGTAGACATATGTCATGTACGTGAAAGATTGTACGGCCTTGTCGGACTATGTTTTGAGTTTATAAATGATTATGTTAGCCTATTAGGCTCGTATGTCACGTGTATATGATGATGTAATAAGAAAGATACGTTACATTGGTACTCGGTCGAGTAAGGTACCGAGTGCCCGTCGCGGCCCATCGGTTTGGATCGTGACAAAAGTGGTATTAGAGCAGTTCTGTCCTAGGGAGTCTACAAGTCGTGTCTAGTAGAGTCTTGTTTATGGGTGTGTCGTGCACCACACTTATAAGCAGGAGGCTACAGGGAATTTAAGATTGTCACTCTTTCTTCTTACTCTAGATCGTGTGGTAGAGCTCACTTATAAGAATTCAAGTACCGAACTTCTATTTTTATTCGTAATAAGACAATGCCTACATTCAGAAAGATGATCGATAAGAGATATAGCTGTGGAAGTGTTGAATTAGAGGAACTCGACTTTGTATCATGCTTATGAAAGTAAATGTGAGATCTTCAGTAGATCATGTGCGTACTGGAAGGTGTAAGCCTCTTGATAAGAAGCCTTAAGGAAAGAATGCCTATCCACCTTTATGATGAAAGGAAATGAGAGATTAAAAAGATAAATACAAGTTTCAACAAGCAAAAGAAGCAAGATAAAGAAGGGTATGAGGCGCACATACAAAGTTAGAGTCGTACAAGCTGCATGATAGAAGGTAGCAACAGTTACGAGATTAGGAGGATTCCGACTACAAGTCGTGGTGTGAGAACGAGGCTAAAAGGGAGGAATACCCTGGACTTTGGATTTATTCAAAGAATAGTTGCCTAAATAGAAAGGAGAATATTAAAGTATTCGCAAGAGCTAGGGGTTATGAGATTGATAAGTGCATCAGTCAACATTCGAGGACGAATGTTCCGAAGGGGGGAATGTTGTTATACCCCGTAGTATTACATTATCACGATGTTATGCTTCGCAGTATTATATTACGACGATGTTATACCCTGTAGTATTGAACGTTGAATTTGTCGTAAGATAATTGACATCAGTTCAAGGACAAGATATTTGGATATTTTAAGTATCATTTTATTTCGAAAAAATTCGTGAAGGTGAGAGGGTAAAGCAAATCGAAAAAAATGAGTTTCGTTGAAGTTTGTCGTTTTGAGATAAAATATGGTCCGAGCTATAGTACGCGGTACTTATGGACTAGTACCATACAAGGTACCACATGACCATGGTAATGAGGTGTATAAGGTATGTTAAAAGTGAGTAATATTTTAAGTAATTTGAGATAATTCTTAAATATGTGGATAATTGGGTATTTAATAATTTTAGTGGAGATAAGCTAATTAATTATGATCTCTGGACAAGGTTATTAAGATTCCTAACGTGGCAACAAGCCACTAATGTGGCCTATGACTCTTAAGTCATAGTGGCTTAGTGGCCATTTAAGGATTATAAGGCATTTACAAGTGTAAGACTCATAAAGTCTAGTTTTTAACATTACCAAAATTTAGTTCTTCAATTCTATTCAAGATACTATCAAACAAGAATTGGTTTTATGAAACCTAACGGCTCATCCTCCATCCAGCAAAATTTCCAACGAAAATTGTCGCATCAAAACCAGTCCAACGAGAATTGTTATAATCGTAGCAACGTAAAATTTTTGCAGTTCTGAAGGAGTACGTGCAATCTTCTCCAAAAGTATTATACAGATTTTTCTCTACTCTAGGTATGTTAAGGTCATCCCTTCTTTCTTTTGGCACGATCCAAATTATACTGAAGAAACGAGTAAATACACAGTTTCTATAAATTACTCTATTCATAGCAATATTAGGGGTGTCTATATTCTTGATTCCCTATGAGAATTATTATTATCTTCTATTCATGGGTCTCGAAAATATGTATGTTGGTAAAGTTTATTTCGTGATATTAATCAGAGGCATAATGGCCTTATGACGTACCGAGAGATTTTATTGACGTATTTCATATGCATTTCATGCATTTACATATGCACATTGACCCATGACCAGATGGAGTTATATACGCGTATATATGTAAATATATGTATATGGGATATGGGAANATATGTGAAAGGTTATGGCGTTATATACGCACCACCACCTGATCAGATGGTATACGATGATGATTTTGCCCACAGTCACCGATATGATATGATGGGATGCCCTCAGAGGCTGATGATGTTATGGAACATGTACCTATGCACGACATGACATTCATACGCATATGCATGGCGTTAAAAGTAATTTATGATTTACAAACTTATTCAGACTTACAGGTTGAGTCATGTACCCTATATGTCATCCATGTCTCTTATGTATTTATTTATGTGCCTTACATACTCGGTACATTATTCGTACTGACGTCCCTTTTGCCTGGGGACGCTGCGTTTAATGCCCGCGGTGCCGATAGATAGGCCGAGAGCACTCCAAGTAGGCTATCAACTCAGCGGAAGATGTTGGTGCACTCCATTTGCTTCGGAGTTTCTTGTTTGGTTAGTATGATTTAGACATGTATTGTTTGGTATGGTGGGACTCTGTCCCGACCTTTACGACATTTATGTACTCTTAGAGGCTTGTAGACATATGTCGTGTATGTGAAAGATTGTACAGCCTTGTCGGCCTATGTTTTGAGTTTATAAATGATTATGTTGGCCTATTAGGCTCGTATGTCACGTGTATATGATGATGTAATAAGAAATATACGTTATGTTGGTACTTGGTCGAGTAAGGTACCGGGTGCCCGTCGTGGCCCATCGATTTGGGTCGTGACACGCTCTCAGGCCCAAACCTAATATACAAAGTGGACGTAAAATTTAAGGTATATTTTTACTGGTTATGTTATAATGAATAAAGTATTCGACTTTCACCTGTAGCAACGGCAAAAATCCAGCAACGTCATGCTAGGTGCCCATGCTCGCCTGACACATATGCCTGTACAAGTAACTGAGAACAACAACACCCCAACTGTATTGAGGTAAATCATCTAACCGCTCAAGATGATGAAGAAATCTCAAGATGACTAGGTTCCCCGAAGTATTCGGGAACAAAACCCCTCCAAACATAAGGAGCAGCAACAATATCGTGTACCGGTGAATATGTAGCTCCGGTGTATCATCTATGGTTTCAGCGTGTAATGCCTCCAAATGCTGCTAGACGGGTGTCAACTACAGACGGCTGGCCCCAACCAGTGCAGTCTCCTCCGGTGGCTGCAAACTAGTGAGCCGCTGTAGCATCTCCATGTAGTGCAAACCCGTATACTCTCTGATGGCATTCAGCAAAGACACAGGGTGTCCATCAATGGGCGCCAGCAACCCATACATGACCGCCACGTCCTGAAGCGCGATAGTAGCCTCGCCAATGGAAAAATGGAATGTGTGCATCTCCGGTCTCCATCGCTCTATCAGGGCCGTGATCAATGGCCAATCCAGTTACATTCGGCCGATCTCCACAATACCATAAACGCCCGTATCCTGGAGGCGTATGACTATACGGGGAAGGAAAGAGTGGTCCCTGAGAAAGCCCCACATATCGTCTACTCTCATTCGTGGAACGTCTGGGCCAGTAACTGTCCCTCCCATATGTGGGACGACCTATGATTGCCCTGTAACAACAATAGCTCCAGCCTGGCAGGTCCGGGATGCAAAGGCGGAACCTCCATGTCATCTACTGTAAATTAAACAATATTAATTACATTATTTTATTTTAGTATGTTAGTTTTATTATTTTATATGTTTGTTTGTAAATTAAATAATTAATTTTCATAATTATACAAGATTTAATTATTAAATATTCACATATGGTTTCCAGACATGATATTTGAGGCCTGGTAGCACCAAGGTATCCTGAATTCTTGTGTTCATGATGAGAAATTTTTTCCGATTTATCACTCAACATGTCTGTTATTTTAAATGTTAGTTCATTATTTATATGTTAGTATAATATTGTATATGTTAGTTTTATTAATTTATATGTTAGTCTTATTATTTTACATGTTGGTTCTATTATTTTATATGTTTCTTTGTTACTCACTTTTTTTTACTATAATAAAATTAAATAATTAATTTTCATAATTATACAAGATTTAATTATTAAATATTCACATATGGGTTATGGGCTCGATATTTGAAGCCCAGTAGCACTAAGGTGTAACAACCCGACCAGTCGTTTTGCGTTGTCGGATCCCGTTCCCCTAAATGAAACTTCCCATAGTGGCTTATTGTGATTTATGACTTGCGGGGGCTGGTGGTTCGGGATTCTAAAGTGTTTAGAGTGCTATAGGAACACTTGGTTCTTTAAGGTTGGCCTTTTAGGCCAAGTTTGACTTCGGTCAACATTTTGGGTAAACATCCTCGTAATCGATTTTCGACGGCTCCGGTAGCTTCGTATGATGATTTCAGACTTGGGCGTATGTTCGGAATGGGTTTTGAATGACCCGGGAGCGTTTTGGCGCCCATTATTGAAATAAGAGTTCCTTAGGTTCCTATTGTGGTTTGGGACGTGTTTTTGAGTTATCGAGGTCCGAACGGAATTCTGAGACTGGGAATAGTTCTGTTATGTCATTTATGACTTGCCTGCAAAATTTGGTGTCATTCCGAGTAGCATAGGTCTGTTCGGCGCATTGTTAGCGAAGTCAAGAAAACTTAAAGTTCCTAAGTTTGGTTCTAGGGGTTTTGAGGTGTGATTTTGATTTTTTAGCGTATGTTTTGGGGGTTTCAAAGGCTCGAGCGAGTCCATATTATGATTTGGGACTTGTTGGTATATTTGGACGGGGGCTCGGGTGGGCGCAGGTGCCTCCCGGACACCACACGAGGCCAAAAACCAGCTGAAATAGTGGCTGGTGGACCTGTTCTGGTGTGACTGCAGGTGCGGTTGCCCAGTCGCAGGTGCTGGGACCGCTCCCAACCTCGTAGGTGCGGACAAAGTTCCGCAGGAGTGGAGCCGCGGGTGCGGTCACCTCTCCGCCAGTGCGGGCCCAGGCTTTCTCGTCCATTTCCGCAGGTGCGAGACTTTGCTCGCAGGTGCGAGACCGCAGGTGCAGAACCACTGTCAGGCAGTGTGTATCTTTAAAATACGTGATTCTTCATTATTTCTTCATTTCTTCCTCCATTAGAACACTTTGAGAGCTTGGGAAAAGGCTCCACGACCCAACAACTCAAAGATAAGTAAATTCTATCCTAAAGTTGGTTAATGCATGCATTCTTAGTAGGATCTAACTACTTAATTAGTGGAAAATTTAGGAATTGGGTAGTAACCTAGGGCCTTCGAGAATTTAGAAAATTACCCGTGAATTGGCTATGAAATCATACAAAAATCGTATATTAATGATCCTTAGGCTACGGGTGAGTGTTTCCTTAGAGAATTTTTGGAATCCGAACATGTGGGCCCGGGGTTGGATTTTAGGATTTCCTCAAGAATGATGAATTCGACTTAGTAGTAGGAGGATTTCCATACTTTGAGCATAAATTGATGTATTTGTATGACATTTGGCTAGTTTCGAGTCCTCAAGTGTAGAGTTCGGAGTTTCGGGCGCGTTCTTGGTCCGGGGAGTAGATTCGACACAAGGTGAGTCTCCTTTCTAACCTTGTAAGAGGGAGTTGTCCCCCTAGGTGCTTTAAATGACTATTGTGATAATTGTTTGTGGGGGCTACGTACGCGCAAAGTGATGAGAGTCCGTACGTAGCGACTATTATTGTTATGTCCGGGTAGTTAGGCCTACACCATGCCTTATGTTTTCCTTGAATGAACTATATGATTAGTGAATTAATGTTACATGCGGCTTGTTTCCCTGAGATCATAGAATGTAAGTAATTTTAAAGAATTGATCACGAAAAGTAATTTATAAAGAATAAAGGTGTGGATTGTGTGTTCATGTGACCGCTTCGCAATTTACATTCTGCTAGCGGAGTGTTATTTACCCACTCTCATGGGAGCGGTCCATACGCCACGGTGATATTGAAAGATATATATTATGGTTCGGGCCGTTCGACCCTCGACAGTGCACATATATGATCATTATGATGGCTCAGGCCGGTTGTCCTTATCATATATGCACATGTTAAATTGTTAAGAATTCTTTTTATGGATTTTGAGTGGTCTGATATATTTTTAAAGGAAAGAAAAGAATAATGAAGTAGAAACTGTATATTTACTTCCAGTATTTATTTGAATTACCGTTATTTAAATGTTTACTTCTTTTATCATCCTTGTATGTCTGTTACTGATATTATATCTTGCTAATCATTTTGTTGGACCTTGGTTAGTGTCAAGTCGACCTCTCCTCACTACTCACTGGGTACATATCTGTTTATGTACTCATACTGCACTTCTGTACTTAATTGTACAGGTTCTGAGGCTGGTGCATCTGGTTATCAGACCAGAACTCGATTTTGATCATAGATGGATATGACTTCACGGTGAGCTGCTTCTCGTGACGATCCTCGGCAGCACTATGGACTTTCTTTTGCTTATTTTTCGTCTATTTCTTTCAGACAATGGGATTGTATATTATATTTTTTATATTCTGTTAGTATGCCCGTAGGACTTGTAACACTAGTTCCTGGAACACACGTAGTGATTATTTTGGTTTGCGGGTCTATATATATATATATTGGCTCACTCCTCTTTACGACTGCTTTTGGTTAAAAAAAATGGCTTACTATCTTTTTCAATTAATGTTTGGAACTTTAAAAACTTGGCACGTGTTGGGATGTTTAATCAAGTATGGGAAAAATCCTTAGTAATTTAAGTGTGGGCTTGCCTAACCCCGGTGTTGGGCGCCATCACGACCTGAGTTAACATTTTGGGTTGTGAAAACATGGTATCAGAGCACTAGGTTCATGTAGGTCTCACAAGTCACGAGCAAACCTAGTAGAGTCTTGCGGATCGGTATTGAGACGTCTGTACTTATCTTCGGGAGGGTATAGGGTGTTAGGAAAACCTCTCCTTATTTTTATTCTATCGTTCACAATGTCTTACTAAATCTATTTCTTCTATTCTCTCACAGATGGTGAAGACGCGTGCATCCGATGTTCCAGATCCGGGAGGGGCCGCTACCCCATTGTTCGAGGCCGTGGTAGAGGTCGGGGGAGGGCACCGGCTCGAGGTAGGGGATGAGGGCGTCCCCGAGCTATTCCAGCCATACCACCACTAGAGGACCCTACTATAGAGGAGTAGGGCGAGGTGCACCCAACAGGTCCTGCTTTAGTGGACTTTATGACGGCGCTAGGCTTCCAGGAGATCATGGGCTGTATGATGCGGTTTATGGACACCATGTCCCAGGCTGGTTTATTTCCAGCAGATCCTGCCACATCTCAGGCGGGAGAGGGGGCCTAGACTCCTACCGCCCAGGCTTCAGTTCAGGCAGCAACATTACATCATACCCCGGATACACTGCCCGCGGGTGGGGTACAACCTGTAGCAGCAGTACTTGAGCCCAGACCAACTGCAGACGGTGATCCGCATAAGTTATTAGATAGATGGACTCGATTTCACCCTCCAGTCTTCGAGGGTGAGTGAGGCGAGGTTGCCCAGGATTTTATTGACAGTTGCAGGGACATGCTACACAATATGAGGATATTAGAGTCCCATCGAGTGGACTTCACTACCTTCCAGCTAGAGGGCAGAGCTCGCAAATGGTGGCAGTCCTATATTCTCAGCAGGCCAGCAGATTCTCCTCCCATCACTTGGGAGCAGTTCACTCAGTTGTTTCTAGACAGGTATATCCCACCCTCTGAGAGAGAAGAGCTGCGATATCAGTTTGAGCAGTTGGAGGAGGGACAAATGTGAGTGACAAATTATGAGGCTAGATTCTCAGAGTTTTCTCGCCACGCACTTATGATTTTGCCTACTGATGCTGAGAGAGTGTGAAGATTTGTAGCAGGGCGGCACTCCGGTATTAGGGCCAACATGGCTCGAGAGGTGGAGATGTGGACTCCCTATCAGCTGGTGGTCGAGATAGCTCATCGGATTGAGGGCTATCGATCGAGAGTAAGAGAGCAGGGTCAGCAGGACAAGAGAGCCAGATTCTCCGGGGATTTCGGAGGTGCCCCATTTAGGGGCAGAGGTCAGTGCAGTAGAGGTCTGCCCAACAGGCCTCCATATTCATCACCCCCACCACCTCCCCGAGGTGTTCCACCGAGGGCTCATTTCAGCGCCATGCCAGAGCGTTCCTACAACCCTCCAGCCATTCAGAGTTCACCCAGTGGTTATTCCTGTTATTCGAGATTCCCAGTCCCTACTTCGGTGCTATGCCAGAGAGTACACATCGCTCTCCGGTCATTCAGGGTTCTTCTTCTGGGCAGCAGGCTATGATACCCGAAGGTTGTTATGAGTGTGGGGATCTAGGTCATATGAAGAAGCATTGTCCCAGGCTTCGGGGCAAAGCGACGCATCAGGATTATCAGCCTATGGGTCTAGCACCAGCCGTCAGGCCCCCTAGAGGTGGGGGATAGGTCGGCAGGGGTCGTCCTAGAGGTGGAGGCTAGTCAGGGGGAGGTCAGCCAACTCCTGTTCATTCTGGCAGGGCTCAGTCTTCCGGTGCTTCAGCTCGATTCTATGCTATCCCGACCAGATCAGATGTAGTGGCCTCAGACGCCGTGATCACATGTATTATTATAGTATGTGGTAGAGAGGCATCAGTGTTATTTGATCCAGGATCCACTTATTCCTATGTTTTGGTTTTATTTTCTCATTTTCTGGATGTCCCTCGTGAGTCCTTGGGTTCTCCTATTTATGTGTCCACTCCCGTGGGCGATTCATTGGTTGTAGACCGGATTTGTCGGTCCTGTGTGATTTCATTTTGTGGATTGGCATGGATTGGCTATCTCCTTATCATGCCGTGCTAGATTTCCATGACAAGACAATTACTTTAGCCATGCCAGTGTCACCTAGGCTGGAGTGGAGAGGTTCCTCAGTTAGTGCAGCCAACCGGATTATTTCATTCCTGAAGGCTCGACATATGGTCGAGAAGGGTTGTCTGGCCTACCTCATTTATGTGCGGGACACCACCGCCGAGTCGTCGACGATTGATTCAGTGCTAGTTATTCGAGAGTTTGCTGATGTATTTCCTTCGGACCTTTCCTCCGGATCGTGATATTGATTTAGCTCCAGGCACTCAGCCTATATCTATTCCTCCGTACCGTATGGCTCGGAAAGAGTTGAAGGAGTTGAAGATGCAGCTTGAGGATTTTTTAGCTAAGGGGTTCATCAGACCGAGTGTATCGCCGTAGGGTTCTCCAGTTCTATGAAGAAGAAGGATGTGTCCATGCAGACGTGTATTGATTACCGCCAGTTGAACAAGGTTACCATTAAGAACAAGTATCCTTTTCCGCGCATCGATGATTTTTTTGACCAGTTGTAGGGTGCTCGTGTGTTTTCTAAGAATGATCTGAGATCGGAATATCATCAGTTGAAGATTCGGGCTTCAGATGTACCGAAGACTGCTTTTCGTACGAGATATGGCCACTACGAGTTCCTGGTAATATCCTTTGGTTTGACTAATGCTCCAGCAGCATTCATGGACTTCATGAATAGGGTTTTCAGGCCGTATATTGATTCCTTTGTCATCGTATTCATTGATGACATTTTGATTTACTCACGTAGCCTGGGGGAGAATGATCAACATTTGAGAGTTGTGCTCCGGACTTTGCGAGAACAGAAGCTATATGCTAAGTTCTCCAAGTGTGAGTTCTGGTTGGATTCCATGGCATTCTTGAGGCATGTGGTATTCGGAGAGGGTATCAAGGTTGATCCTCAGAAGGTTGAGGCGGTTCAGAGTTGGTCGCGTCCTACTTCAGCTACAGAGGTCAGGAGCTTTTTGGGCCTAGCAGGCTATTATCGCCGATTTGTGGAGGGGTTCTCTTCTATTTCAGCTCCATTGACTATATTGACTCAGAAGAATTCCCCGTTCAGATGGTCCGATGAGTGTGAGGCGAGCTTTCAGAAGCTCAAAAAAGTATTGACCTCAGCACCAGTTCTGGTATTGCCTTCCGGTTCGGGGATGTACATAGTGTATTGCGACGCTTCACGCGTTAGTTTGGGATGTGTGTTGATGCAGGAAGGGAGAGTTATTGCTTATGTTTCACGCCAGCTGAAGGTTCATGAGAAGAATTACCCTGTGCACGATTTAGAGTTGGCGGCGATTGTTCATACTCTTAAGATTTGGAGGCACTACTTGTATGGGGTATCCTGTGAGGTTTATACAGACCACCGCAGCTTGCAACACTTGTTCAAGCAGAGGGATCTTAATTTGAGTCAGCGCAGATGGCTTGAGTTGTTGAAGGATTATGATATCACCATTCTTTACCATCCGGGCAAGGCAAATGTGGTAGAAGATGATTTGAGCAGGAAGGCGGAGAGTATGGGTAACCTTGCTTATATTGCAGCAGAGGAGAGACCTCTAGCCCTGGACATTCAGTCCTTGGCTAATCGCCTGGTGAGATTAGACCTTTTAGAGCCTCTTCGAGTTCTTGCACATATGATTGCTCAGTCTTCGTTATTGGGGGAGATTAAGGCTCGGCAGTATGGTGATCCATGTTTGGCAGAGCTACGGGAGACAGTGGTTCAGGGTAGGTCCAAGGAGGTTATTATTGGCGAGGATGGTGTTCTGAGACTTCAGGGCCGCTTAGGTGTTCCTAATGTTGATGGCCTGAGGGAGAGCATTCTAGAAGAGGCACACAGTTCTCGGTATTCTGTTCATCCTGGTGCTACGAAGATGTATCGTGATTTGAAGCAGCATTACTGGTGGAGGTGGATGAAGAAGGACATTATGGAGTATGTGGCTAGGTGTCTTAATTGCCAGCAGGTTAAGTATGAGCACCAGAGGCCAGGAGGCCTAATTCAGCAGATGCCCATTTCTGAGTGGAAATGGGAGCGCATCACTATGGACTTCGTGGTTGGGTTGCCTCAGACCTTGCGGAAGGTTGACGCGGTTTGGGTCATTGTGGATAGATTGACAAAATCGGCGCATTTCATTCCAGTGGCTACTACATATACTTCTGAGAGGTTGGCACAAATCTACATTCAGAAGATAGTCTGATTGCACGGTGTGCCGGTGTCCATTATATCAGATTGAGGTCCTCAGTTCACCTCGCACTTCTGGAGAGCATTACATAGTGAGATGGGTACCCAGATAGACCTCATCACAACATTTCACCCTCAGACTGATGGTCAGTCGGAGCGTATAGTTCAGGTATTGAAGGACATGATCAGGGCATGTGTGATTGACTTCGGAGGTCAGTGGGACCAGTTCTTGCCTTTGGCCTAGTTTGCTTACAATAATAGTTATCAGTCCAGCATTGAGATGGCACCATTTGAGGCTTTGTATGGTCGGCGATGTCGTTCTCCTATTGGGTGGTTTGAGCCTGGCGAGGCTAAGTTATATGGCACCGACCTGGTGAGGGATGCTTTGGAGAAAGTGAAGTCGATCTAGGAGAGGATCCGCACAGCACAGTCCAGATAGAAGAGTTACACGGATCAGAAGGCGCGTGATGTATCATTTATGCAGGGAGATAGGGTCATGTTAAAAGTCTCGCCTATGAAGGGTATTATGAGGTTTGGGAAGAAGGGAAAGCTAAGCCCGAGGTTTATAGGTCCCTTCGAGGTGTTGAGGCGAGTTGGGGAGGTTGCTTATGAGCTGGCCTTAACTCCCAGTTTATCAGGAGTTCATCCAATTTTTCAGGTATCCATGCTCCGGAGGTATCACGCCGACTTCTCTCACGTAGTTGATTTCAGCACTATTCAGTTGGATGAGAGGTTGGGCTACGAGAAGGAGCCAATTTCTATTATTGATAGACAAGATCGCCAGTTGAGGTCCAAGAGAGTTTTTGCAGTGAAGGTACAGTGGAGGGGCCAACCAGTCGAGGAAGCAACCTGGGAGTCCGAGGAGGGCGTGCGGAGCAGATATTCGCACTTATTTAGCACTTCAGGTATGATTCTAGACCCGTTCGAGGACGAACGTCTGTTTAAGAGGTGGAGAATGTAACGACCCGACTGGTCGTTTTGCGTTGTTAGACCCTGTTCCCCTAAATGAAACTTCCCAAAGTGGCTTATTGTGTTTATGACTTGCGGGGGCTGGTGGTTCGGGATTTAGAAGTGTTTAGAGTGCTATAGGAAAACTTGGTTCCATAAGGTTGGCCTTTTAGGCCAAGTTTGACTTCGGTCAACATTTTGGGTAAACGGCCTCAGAATCGAGTTTCGACGGCTCTAGTAGCTTTGTATGATGATTTCAGACTTGGGCGTATGTTCGGAATGGGTTTTCAATGACCCGGGAGCGTTTCGGCGCCCATTATAGAAAGAAGAGTTCCTTAGGTTCCTATTGTGGTTTGGGATATGTTTTTGAGTTATCAAGGTCCGAACAGAATTCCGAGACTGGGAATAGTTTTCTTATGTCATTTATGACTTGCCTGCAAAATTTGGTGTCATTCCGAGTGGTATAGGTCGGTTGGCGCGTTGTTAGTGAAGTCAAGAAAACTTAAAGTTCCTAAGTTTGGTTCTAGGGGTTTTGAGGTGTGATTTTGAGTTTTAGTGTTGTTTTAAGGGTTTCGAAGGCTCGAGCGAGTCCGTATTATGATTTGGGAGTTGTTGGTATATTTGGGTGGGGGCTCAGGTGGGCCCTAGTGCCTCCTGAACACTACACGAGGCCAAAAACCAGCTGAAATAGATACCATTGCACCTGTTCTGGTGTGACCGCAGGTGCGGTTGCCCAGTCGCAGGTGCGGAACCGCTTTTGTGGTCCCAGCCTCACAGGTGCGACCCCCAGTGGGCAGCCCATTTCTCGCAGGTGCGGACAAAGTTCTGCAGGAGCGGAGCCGCGGGTGCGGTCCCCTCTCTGCAGGTGCGGGCCTAGGCTTCCTCGTCCATTTCCGCAGGTGCGAGACTTTGCTCGCAGGTGCTAGACCGTAGGTGCGGAACCACTGTCAGGCAGTGTGTTTCTTTAAAACGGGATTCTTCATTATTTCTTCATTTCTTCCTCCATTAGAACACTTTGAGAGCTTGGGAAAAGGGCTCCACAACCCAACCACTAAAAGGTAAGTAAATTCTATCCTAAAGTTGGTTAATGCATGAATTCTTAGTAAGATCTAATTACTTAATTAGTGGAAAATTTAGGAATTTGGGTAGTAACCTAGGGCCTTCGAGAATTTAGAAAACTACCTATGAATTTGCTATGAAATCATACAAAAATCGTCTATTAATGATCCTAAGGCAATGGGTGAGTGTTTCCTTCGAGAATTTTTGGAATCCGAGCATGCGAGCCCGAGGTTGGATTTTAGGATTTCTTCAAGAATGATGACTTCGACTTAGTAGTAGGAGGATTTCCATACTTTGAGCATAAATTGTTGTATTTGTATCAAATTTGGCTAGTTTCGAGTCCTCAACTGTAGAGTTCGGAGTTTCGGGCGCGTTCTTAGTCCGGGGAGTAGATTCGACACGAGGTGAGTCTCCTTTCTAACCTTGTAAAAGAGAACTTTCCCCCTAGATGCTTTAAATGACTATGTGCTAATGTTTGTGGGGGCTACGTACGCACAAAGTGATGAGAGTCCATACGTAGCGACTATTATAGTTATGTCCGGGTAGTTAGGCCTACACCATGCCTTATGTTTTCCTTGGAATGAACTATATGCTTAGTGAATTAATGTTACATATGGCTTGTTTCCCTGAGATCATGGAATTTAAGTAATTTTAAGGAATTGATCACGAAAAGTAATTTATAAAGAATAAAGGTGTGGATTGTGTGTGCATGTGACTGCTTCGCAATTTACATTCCGCGAGAGCGGAGTGTTATTTCCCCCACTCTCATGGGAGCGGTACGACACGATGAGATTAAAAGATATATATTATGGTTCGGGCCGTTCGACCCTCGGCAGTGCACATATATGATCATTATGATGGCTAAGGCCGGTTTTCCTTATCTGTATGCGCATGTTAAATTGTTAAGAATTCTTTTTATGGATTTTGAGTGGTCTGATATATTTTTAAAGAAAAGAAAAGAATAATGAAGTAGAAACTGTATATTTACTTCCAGTATTTATTTGAATTACTGTTATTTAAATGTTTACTGCTTTTATCATCCTTGTATGTCTGTTACTGATATTATATCTTGCTAATCATTTGGTTGGACCTTAGTGGGTGTCAAGTCGACCTCTCGACACTACTTCTTCGAGGTTAGGTGGGATATTCACTGGGTACATATCTGTTTATGTACTCATATTGCACTTATGTACTTAATTGTACAGGTTCTGAGGCTAGTGCATCTGGTTATCAGACCGGAACTCGATTTTGATCATAGCTGGATCTGACTTCACGTTGAGCTGCTTCTCCTGACGATCCTCGGCAGCACTGTGGAGTTTCTTTTGCTTATTTCCCATCTATTTCTTTCAGACAGTAGGAGTGTATATTATATTTTGTATTTTGTTAGTATGCCCGTAGGACTTGTGACACTAGTTCCTGGCACACACATAGTGATTATTTTTATTTGTGGGTCTCTCTCTCTCTCTCTCTCTCTCTATATATATATATATATATATTGGCTCACTCCTCTTTACGACTGCTTTTGGTTAAAAAAATGGCTTACTATCTTTTTCAATTAATGTTTTGAACTTTAAAAACTTGGCACATGTTGGGATGTTTAATCAAGTATGGGAAAAATCCTTAGTAATTTAAGTGTGGGCTTGCCTAACCCCGGTGTTGGGCGTCATCACGACCTGAGTTAGCACTTTGGGTCGTGACAACATCCTGAATTCTTGTGTTCATGATGAGAAAATTTTTCTGATTTATCACTCAACATGTTTGTTATTTTAAATGTTAGTTTATTAGTTATATGTGTCATGACCCAAAATCCATTAAAGGTCGTGATGGCGCCGGACACCAATGTCAGGCAAGCCAACAATAAATACTTAATTTTGTTCTCATTTCAATATTTTAGAAATCATATTTTCCTTCAAATAAATAGTAAACGATGGGGTTTACAGAATAAATAATGATATATTAACAATTTCAATGCAGAACAACCCATAATCACCCCAAAACCTGGTGTCACAAGTGCATGAGTATCAACAAGGAATTTAAAGTAAAATATAGCATCTGTCCAGAATACGAATTGGACAGGAAATATATATAAATACTCTAAAGGAAACTCTGCCGGCTGCGGGTCGTAATATGAAATGCAACTCATCTAAATCCCCGCATCCATACACGCATCTGCTCTCACAAGGCCACTAGTCATATATGTACCTGCACAAAAATGTGCAGCAAGTGTAGTATGAGTACGTAAATCAACGTGCACCCAGTAAATATCTAGCCTAACCCCAGAGGAGTAGTGACGAGGGGTCGATATCGACACTCACTAGTGGTCCAATAACATCAGGTATAGCAAAGAGCTAAATAAGCATGAGGAAGAGTAAAGAAATGAAATAAACAAGTATAAATCACGTGGTACAGATCCTCCTCTTTACGATGAACTCAAGCTCTCCATTAGAAATTCCCTCCTTAACCGAAGCATATATATAGATATATTGGATCTCATCAAATAGATTGCCATAATTCAAATCGGGAAAATTCACAGATACACTGGCTTCTTGCCAAATATTACGCACGATTTCATGAGGATATGATATAGGACATGCCGAGGTATACAGACCGATCCAATATAAATATTTAAATTGTGCACTGCCGAGGGTCGAACGACACGAACCATAGATGCATCTATTAACCTGCCGAGGCGAACGACCCACTTCCATGAGAGTGCGGTGCATAAATCCTGTCGAGGCGAACGACCCAATCCCATAAGATGAGAAATACATAATCCTGCCGAGGCGAACGACCCGATCCCATTAGAATAAGAAGCTTTGACGGGTCCTTGACCCTACTCACGAATAAACGTGTGAGTTGTAATTTCTTTAACAAAAACCTTTCAATGAAACATATATATCAAAGAAACATGCCGTAAAAGGAGTAAAATTATTCGGTGAATAATCATGAACTCGTGAAGTCTCTATAAAAACAAGCCCAATATTAAGTAGAAATGCAAAACAGAGGAATTTAATAGGTGAGAGACTGCTCAAATAGTACAACTATAGCATGATGTGAACCTAAGCCTACCCGGAAAATAACATGAATGTAGTTACGTACAGGCTCTCGTCACCTCGCGCGTACGTAGCCCCACAACAAGTAGCACACATCAATATACACACCTAGGGGTAATTTCCCCCTCACAGGGTTAGACATGAGACTTACCTCGCTCCGAAGTTCCATAATCGGCTCCAACGTTGCTCTAGCGAATCAAACCGGTGTCCGTCGCTCCAAAACTAGTCAAGCAGTATGCAAACAATAAAATATACTCTAATACTCATAATAAATCAATTTATAACAACTCTCAACTCTGCTCGAAAAGTCAATAAAGCAACCCTAGGGCTCACGTGCCCGGATTCCAAAAATTATTGAAAATAAATATTATCCATAACTCATATGGTCTATATCAATAAATTCATCCAATTTTGTCCACGAATCGATCCTCAAATCAAGGATTTACCATTTTTAAACTTTGGGGCTCAAAATCCCAAATTTTACAATCCAAACACAGATAAAAATAGAAGACAACAGAAGTAAACATGGAAATACATCAAAATAAAGGTCAGATATTTACCCCCTTGTTGAGACGAGAACAACACCATGAAAATCACCTCCAACGGAGCTCTAGAACTCAAGATATGCCCAAAATACTAAAATTCCCGGTTTAAAACTCTGTCCAAGCAATTTTTCTTCATTGCCTTCGCGGGAGAACTTCACGTTCGCGAAGAGCAACTTTTCGCATTGAACGGTTGTCACGACCAAAATTTTCCACCGTCGGGACCGTGATGGCGCCTAACGTTGAACCCGCTAGGCAAGCCAACGTGAATGTTTAATTTACCTTACTCTTTATTATTATCAAATAATAGTGAAATACAAAACCAACAGAAATGAATATTCAAAATAAAGAAAAGTCTAATAACTTGATTGAATGCCATTACGAGAACCAAAATACTAAACCCAGAATTTGGTGTCACAACTTCACAGACTATCTACGAATACTACAAATAAGGGGTTTGAATAAAAGTAAATACTTCTATTTCTTGGATAACTAGAACATAATACAAATGAAGTAGAAGGGGAAGCCAAGGCCTGCGGTCGCCTGCAGGACTACCTCGGTGTCTCCATGTGGACTGAAGGAAACCTCCTTGCTCTAAGGTTCGTAGGGTCCTCTATCGGGATCTTCACAAAAGTGCAGAGTGTAGCATCAGTACAACCGACCCCATGTTCTGAGTAAGTGTCGAGCATAACCTCGGCGAAGTAGTGACGAGGCTAGGACACGACAATCAAATCAACCTGTGCAGTTTAACAGTATACGGAGAAAATAATAACAACGAGAAATAAGTAGTTAAGCATAAAGGAAATGGGAACATGCCGAGGGGAGGAAATATCAAATAATGGAAACAACGAGATAAATCACAATTTAGATACAAATTTAAGCAACATAAATAGTAATACGAAAACAAGTGCATGGCGTCACCATTCGCGCTTTTACTCTCGTCCTCACCATCAGAATCAATATATTCAGCACGACATCACCCTTCGTGCTTTTACCTCACAATGGCATGACATCACCTTTCATGCTTTTAAAATGACAATATCGGCACGACATCACCCTTCTTGCGTTAACATTCACTCAAAATCTCACGCACGACATCACCCTTCGTGCTTTCACACTCTTCCTCACCCAAACACATTAAATGACAACAATCCAACAAGAAAAAATAACGGAGTAAACAGAAATAAAACCATAACGTCCCGGCAAGGGAGTCAACAGTGGAATCAATACCATCCCGGTAAGGGAAAACAACTATATCCAATCTCACTTAGTACATAACTTCACATAAAAATCTTCAATTGAAATAATACTCAACACTGTTCAATATAAGGGAATTTGCACCAACATGGATAACTATAAAGTGAAACTCAAATATTACTTACGAAAAACCACACAAATCACAATATTCGACTCACGGAAATGCTTGACACCAACATATAGGTACTCGTCACCTCACCTATACGTTGAAGATGATACTTACACATAGCAAATAGGACACAACACCTATTTCCTCAAGCTAAGGTTAAGCCAAACACTTACCTCGAATTCCGCGACCAACTCAAGCCTCAATTACTGCTTTCCCTTTAGAATTCGCCTCCAATTCAATTGTATCTAGACATAATTAGCTTAATAATATCAATAAATGCTAAATAATTCAATCCCAAGGCTTAATTATAGGTTTTCCATCATTCTTCCAAAAAAAGTCAAAAATTGACCCCGGGCCCGCTTGGTCAAAACATGAGTTTCGGACCAAAACCTGATCACCCATTCACCCACGAGCCCGCATATGTAATTATTTTTGGAATCCGACCCCAAAACGAGGTCTAAATTCCAATTATTCAAAAAGCCCTAACTCTACCCAAATCCCCAATTTTCTACCCTTAAGAACATGATTTAGGCCTAGATATCTAATGGGTGTTAATGGAAATTGAAGAAAACAAGTCTAAGAACACATACCTATGGTTTTGTGGTGAAATTCCTCTTCAAAATCTCTCCTAAGCTACCTTGGTTTTGAAAATATGAAGAAATGGCTAAAATCCCGACTTGCTAATGTTTTTAAAAACAAACTAGACACTTACTCTATGCGTTCGCGTGTCTTGGTTGCGTTCGCATAGGCTTAATCCCCTAGGTCTATGCGTTCGGGGGCCACAGGCTGCGTTCACACAACATTAAAGGCTACCCATCCCCCATCTCCCTTCCTACTCTATGTGTTAGCGACTGACCTGGTGCGTTCGCGTAGAGTAAACTCCCCAAGGCTCCACGTTCGCACCTAGGTCTATGCGTTCGCATAGTGTAAACCAGCCCCCTTCCCCGTTTCTGCATTGCGTTCGCGTGGCTTACCACACGTTCGCACATTATATTTTACCGGACACCATAAACCAGAAATTTCACCAGATTTTCTAAGTCCAAAAACACTCTGACGCTTATCCGAAACTCACCCGAGCCATCGGGGCTCCAAACCAAACATGTACACAACCTCAAAAACATCCTACGGACTTACTCGTGCGATCAAATTGCCAAAATAACATCTTAAACAATGAATTTAGCATAGAAATCAAATAAAAATCTCAAAACTTTCAAAGTGTCAAATTTCACAAATACGGGTCCGAATCACGTCAAACGATCTCCGTTTCTTACCAAATTTTAGAGAAAAAACTCAAATATCATGTTGAACCTATACCGGGCTCCGGTACCAAAATACGGGCCTGATACCATAAATTTCAACTATAACTGAATTTCCAAAAACTCTTATATTTTCAGTAAAACAATTTCTTTGAAAAATTCATTTCTCGGGCTTGGGACCTCGGAATTCGATTCTGGGCATACGCCCAAGTCCCATATTTTCCTACGGATCCTCCGGGACCGTCAAATCACGGGTTCAGGTCCGTTTACCTAAAATGTTAACTGAAATGAACTTAAATTCAATTTTAAAGGTAAAACTAGCATTTTGATCTATTTTTCATACAAAAGCCTCCCGGATATACACCCAGGTTGCACACGCAAAACGAGGTGAGATAAAAAGGAGGTTTTCAAGGCCTTTGAACTCAGTTTTGACTTTTAAAACAAAAGATGACTTTTTGGGTCATCACATTCTCCACCTCTAAAACAAACGTTCGTCCTCGAACGGACATAGAAAAGTACCTGAATCAGGGAAAAGATGGAGATATCAACTCCGTATATTAGACTCGGACTCCCAGGTAGCTTCCTCGGCAGGATGAACTCTCCACTGAACATGAACCGAAGGATAACTCTTCGATTTCAACTGACGAATTTGCCGGTCCAATATGGCTACCGGATCCTCCTCATAGGTCAAATCCTTGTCCAACTGGACACTGCTGAAGTTCAACAGATGGGCTGGATCACCATAATACTTCCTAAGCATAGACACATGAAACACTGGATGCACAACTGATAAATTCGGTGGAAACGCAAGTTTGTAAGAAACCTCTCCCACTCTATCAAGGATCTCAAACGGACAAATGTACCTACGGCTTAACTTTCCCTTCTTTGCGAATCTTATCACGCCCTTCATGGGCGACACCCGAAGCAACACCCGTTCTCCGACCATGGATGCCAAGTCACGAGTTCTGCGGTCGGCATAACTCTTATGCCTGGACTGAGATGTATGAAGTCTATCTTGAATGATCTTTACCTTATCCAAGGCATCCTGCACTAACTCTGTACTCAGCAACCGATCCTCTCCCGGCTCAAACCACCTAACCGGCGACCGACACCGCCTACCATATAGTGCCTCATAGGGAGCCATCT
The DNA here is from genome assembly GCA_005239505.1 of Nicotiana paniculata. NCBI lineage: Eukaryota > Viridiplantae > Streptophyta > Magnoliopsida > Solanales > Solanaceae > Nicotiana > Nicotiana paniculata. Next base: position 49,401 of record ML315167.1, read on the forward strand.
GAATGCTCGACTGATAGTTGCTGTTGTAGGCGAACTCAGCTAATGGCAAAAACGGATCCCAAGAACCTCCAATTCAATGATACAGGCTCGTGCATATCCTCAAAAATCTGAATAGTAAACTCGGACTGTCTGTCCGTCTAAGGATGAAATGTCGTGCTCAACTCAACCCTTATGCCCAATTCACGCTAAACTGCCCTCCAAAAATGCAAGGTAAACTGCGTACCTCGGTCGGAAATAATAGACACGGGCACACCATGAAGACGAAAAATTTCCCTAATGTAGATCTCTGCCAATCTCTCTGAAGAATGAAATGCGCTGACTTGGTCAACCTATCCACAATGACCATACTACATCAAACTTCCTCTGAGTCCGTGGGAGTCCAACAACGAAATTCATGGTGATACGCTCCCACTTCCACTCAGGAATCTCAATCTGCTGCATCAGTCCACCAGGTCTCTGATGCTCGTAATTTACCTGCTGACAATTCAAACCCCGAGCTACATATGCCACGATATCCTTCTTCATCCTCCTCCACCAGTAATGTTGCCGCAAATCCTGGTACATCTTTGCGGCTCCCGGATGGATAGAATACCGGGAACTATGGGCCTCCTCTAATATCAACTCACGAAGTCCATCTACATTGGGTACACAAATACGACCCTGCATCTGTAAAACTCCATCATCACCAACTGTAACATGCTTGGCATCACCGTGCCAGACCGTATCCCTAAGGACACACAAATGAGGATCATCATACTGCCGGTCTCGAATACGATCAAATAATGAGGAACGAGAAACTGTATAAGCTAGAACACGTCCGGGCTCAGAAACATCCAATCTCATGAACCGATTGGAAAGCCTGAACATCCAAAGCAAGCTTCTCTCTCCGACTGGAATATATGCAAGACTACCAATGCTGGCTGACTTCCTACTCAAAGCATCGACCACCACATTGGACTTCCCCGGATGATATAAGATGGTGATGTCATAGTCTTTCAACAGATCCAACTATCTTCTCTGCCTCAAATTCAACTCCTTCTGCTTGAACAAATATTGCAAACCCTTGTGATCCGTGAACACCTCACAAGATACGCCATACAAATAATGCCTCCAAATCTTCAGCGCGTGAACAATGGCTGCTAACTCAAAATCATGAACTGGATAATTCTTCTCATGGACCTTCAACTAAAGTTTAGCATAAGCTATAACCTTGCCATCCTGCATCAACACTGCGCCAAGTCCAATCCGAGAAGCATCACAATACACAGTATATGGCCCTGAACCTGTGGGCATAACCAACACCAGTGCCGTGGTCAAGGCTGTCTTGAACTTACGAAAGCTCGCCTCACACTAATCTGACCACCTGAACTGGGCAACCTTATGATTCAACCTGGTCATCGCGGCCATGGATGAGAATCCCTCCACAAACCGATGATAGTAACCTGCTAAGCCCAAGAAACTCCGAATCTCTGTAGCTGATGTTCGTCTAGTCCAATCCTTGACTGCTGAAATCTTCTTGGGATCCACCTGGATACCCTCTGCTAATACAACATGACCCAAGAATGCAATTGAGCTCAACCAGAACTCACACTTAGAAAACTTAGCATACAACTGACTGTCCTTCAAAGTCTGAAGAACGACTCGAATGTGCTGTTAGTGCTCCTCCCAGATGCTGGAATAGATCAGAATATCATCAATGAAGACAATCACGAAGGAATCCAAATAAGGCCTGAACACCCGGTTCATCAAGTCCATAAAAGAAACTAGGGCATTAGTCAACCCGAATGACATCACTAAGAACTCATAATGCCCGTACCGAGTGCGAAAGGCTGTCTTAGGGACATCAGATGCCCTAATCCTCAACTGGTGGTAGCCAAATCTCAAATCAATCTTCAAAAATACATTGGCACCCTGAAGCTGATCAAACAAATTATTAATTCGCGGAAATGGATACTTGTTCTTGATGGTAACCTTGTTCAATTGCCGATAATCTATGAACATCCTCATTGACCCATCCTTCTACTTGACAAACAACACCGGCGCACCCCAAGGCAAGACATTAGGCTTAATGAAACCTTTATCAAGCAATTCCTGCAACTTTTCTTTCAACTCCTTCAACTCTAGCGAGGCTATAAGATATGGAGGAATAGAAATGGGCTGAGTGCCCGGAGCCAACTCAATGCAAAAGTCAATATCCCTGTCGGGTGGCATGCTCGACAGGTCTGCAGGAAACACCTCTAGAAACTCACGGACTATGGGCACATATTCCATAGAAGGAACCTCAGCACTAGAATCACGAACATAAGCCAAATAGGCCAAACACCCCTTCTCGACCATGCGTTGAGCCTTCATATATGAGATAACCCTGCTGGAAGAATGACCAAGAGTCCCTCTCCACTCTAATTGACGCAACCCCGGCAGTGCTAATGTCACGGTCTTGGCATAACAATCCAGAATAACATGATAAGGCGACAACCAATCCATCCCCAACATGAAATCGAAATCAACCATATCAAGGAGTAGAGATCTACACTTGTCTCAAGACCCCCAATAACCACTACACACGAACGGTGGACATGATCTACCACAATAGAATCACCCACTGGTGTAGACACATACATAAGAGTACTCAAAGAATCACGAGGCATAACCAAATAAGGAGCAAAATAAGATGACACATAAGAGAATGTGGACCCCGGGTCAAATAAAACCGAAGCATCCCTGGTGCAAACTGAAACCATACCTGTGATAACTGCATCAGAGGCCTCAGCTTCAGGTTTGGCTGGAATAGCATAACATTGTGGCTGAGCCCCACCCATATGAACTACGTCCCTGGGATGGCCTCCTGCTTGCTGACCTCTACCACTAGTAGCCTGGCCTCCACCTCTAACTGTCTTACCTCCAACTCTAACACCTCGACCCCCTCCTCTGGCTGGCTGAGCGGGTAATGGAGCACTGGTGCGGGAACCACAACACGAGAACCCTAGTGTTGAGAACTGCTTGAGGCTCGAGGGAAAAATCTAACAATGTGCCTCTGATCACCACAACTATAACAAGCCCTCGGCTGCTGAGGCTACTGACACTGAAAATGAATCTGACGACCTGAGTAACCACCCTGAAAACTCTTAATTGGTGGTGCACTGATAAGAGCTGATGGTGCACTGTAGGGTAACTGATCAGAATACTGCATATGAGAACCACGACTGCCTGGAGCACTGCGAGAAACCTGAAGTGCCGAATGAAACGGCCTAGGAGGATGGCCCCTACCAAAAGTATCCCTGCCTCCAGTTGAGGCACCACTGAACCTGCCAAAATGACGGGGTCTCTTTTAAGACCCTTGACCACCCCTTGCAACAGAACCATCTCAACTCTTCTGGCCACATTGGCTGCATCCTGGAAATAAATCTCACTCCCTGTCTCCTTGGCCATCTGCAATCTGATCGGCTGAGCTAGTACCTCAATAAATCTCCTCACCCTCTCTCGCTCGGTGGGAAGTATCATAATAGCATGTCAGGCCAAGGTAACAAATCTGGTCTCTTACTGAGTGACGGTCATAGAGCCCTGCTGGAGACGCTCAAACTGCCTCCGAAGATCCTCTCTCTGAGTGATAGGAAGAAGCCTCTCCAGAAATAGCTGAGTGAACTGGGCCCAAGTCAAGGCCGGTGATCCAGCTGGTCTGGCCAAACAATAATCTCTCCACCAAGTCTTGGCGGGACCTAACAGACGAAAAGTAGCAAAGTCGACCCCATTAGTCTCCACTATCCCCATGTTCCGTAGAACCTCGTGGCAGCTATCCAAATAGTCCTGGGGATCCTCTGAAGATGCACCTCTATAAGTAGTAGTAAACAACTTAGAGAACATGTACAACCTCCAGAAAGCATCGACAGACATAGCTGCACCATCACCAGTCTGAGCCACAATACCCCGCTGAACTACCCCGGCTGGCTGAGCTACTGGAGATCGAAACTGAGAAGCCAACTGCTCCGGAGTGTGAGTAAAGGGAGTCTTGGCTCCTCCCCCAGCCTGAGACATGGCTGGTGCTGCAGGAAAAAAACCTGCCTGAGCGACACTCTCCATGAGGCCCACTAGACGGACCAGAGCATCCTAGAGTACTAGGGTGGCAATGAACCCCTCAGGATCTGAGCTGGCCCAACCGATACTGTTTGGGCAAGAACCTCATCAGCAAACTCTACCCGAGGCTCCGCCAGTGGGGCTGCTGCTCTAGGCTGAGCTCTGCCCCTGCCTCAGCCTCTAGCACGGCCTCGGCCCCTCATAGGAGCTGCAACTGGAGACTCGGGCTACTGATCAGTAGATGAAGAAGCACGTGTTCTCGCCATCTGCGAGAGAATAGAATAGAAATTCAGTTAGCATTTATAATCCAAATCGCACAACAGAGAAGAATAGATGTGAAGTTATTCCTAAACTCTGCAGCCTCTGGGGGATAAGCACAGACGTCTCCATATCGATCCCTCAGACTCTACTAAGCTTGTCTGTGAATTGTGATACCTAAGCAATCTAGTGCTCTAATACCAACTTGTCACGACCCGAATTTTCCACCGTCGGGACCGTGATGGCGCCTAACGTTGAACCCACTAGGAAAGCCAACGTGAATGTTTAATTTACCTTACTCTTTATTATTATCAAATAATGGTGAAATACAAAACCAACATAAATGAATATTCAAAATGAAGCAAAGTCTAATAACTTGATTGAACGCCATTACGAGAATCAAAATACTAAACCCAGAATTTAGTGTCACAACTTCACGGACTATCTACGAATACTACAAATAAGGGGTTGGAACAAAAATAAATACATCTATTTCTGGGATAACTAGAACATAATACAAATGAAGTAGAAGGGGACGCCAAGGCCTGCGGTCGCCTGCAGGACTACCTCGGTCTCTCCGCGTGGACTGAAGGCAGCCTCCTCGCTCTAAGGTCCATAGGGTCCTATACCGGGATCTACACAAAAGTGCAGAGTGTAGAATTAGTACAACCGACCCCATGTACCGAGTAAGTATCGAGCCTAACCTCGGCGAAGTTGTGACGAGGCTAGGAGACGACAACCAAATCAACCTGTGTGGTTTAACAATATACGGAGAAAATAATAACAACGAGAAATAAGTAGTTAAGCATAAAGGAAAGAGGAACATGCTGAGGGGAGGAAATATCAAATAATGGAAATAACGAGATAAAGCACCATTTAGATATCACTTTAAGCAACAAAAATAGTAATACGAAAACAAGTGCACGACATCACCCTTCGTGGTTTTACTCTCGTCCTCACCATCAGAATCAATATATTCAGCAAGACATCACCCTTCATTCTTTTACCTCGCAATATCATGGCATGACATTATCCTTCGTACATTATCACTCATATCATGGCACGACATCACCGTTCGTGCTTTTAAAATCACAGTATCGGCATGGCATCACCCTTCGTGCATTAACATTCACTCAAAATCTCACGCACGGCATCACCCTTCGTGCTTTCACACTCTTCCTCACCCAAACACATCAAATGACAGCAATCCAACAAGGAAAAATAACGGAGTAAACAGAAATAAAACCATAACATCCCGGCAAGAGAGTCAACAGTGAAATCAATACCATCCCGGAAAGGGGAAATAGTTATATCCAATCTCACTTAGTACATAACTTCACATAAAAATCTTCAACTAAAACTAATACTCAACACTATTCAATATCAAGGAACTTCCACCAACATGGATAACTATAAAGTGAACTCAAATATTACGTACGAAAAACCACATAAATCATAATATTCGACTCACGGGCATGCTTGACACAACCGTATAGGTACTCGTCACCTCACCTATACGTTGAACATGATACTGACACATAGTAAATAGGACATAACACCTATTTTCTCAAGCTAAGGTTAAGCCAAACACTTACCTCGAATTCTACGACCAACTCATGCCTCAATTACCGCTTTCCCTTTAGAATTCACCTCCAATTCAATTGTATCTAGACATAATTAGCTTAATAACATCAATAAGTGCTAAATAATTCAACCCCAATGCTTAATTATAGGTTTTCAATCATTCTTCCCAAAAAGTCAAATATCGGCCCCGAGCCCGCTCGGTCAAAACACGAGGTTCGGACCAAAACCTGATCACCCATTCACCCACGAGCCCGAATATTTAATTAGTTTTGGAATCCAACCCCAAAACGAGGTCTAAATTCCAATTATTCAAAAAGCCCTAACTCTACCCAAATCCCCAATTTTCTACGCTTAAGAACATGATTTAGGCCTAGAAATCTAATGGGTGTTAATGGAAATTGAAGAAAGCGAATCTAAGAACACATACCTATGGTTTTGTGGTGAAATCCCTCTTCAAAATCTCCCCTAAGCTACTTTGGATTTGAAAATATGAAGAAATGGCTAAAATCCCGACTTGCTACTGTTTTAAAAAAAAAAAACTGGACACTTATTTTCCTATTCGTTCGTGTGCCTTGGCCGCGTTCCCATAGGCTTAATCCCCCAGGCCTATGCGTTCGCGGGCCACAGGCCGCATTCGCACAACATTAAAGGCTACCCATCGCCAGCTCCCTTCCTACTTTATGCGTTCGCGACTGACCTGGTGCGCTCGCGTAGAGTAAACTCCCCAAGGCTCCGCGTTCGCACCACGTCTATGCGTTCGCATAGCGTAAAACAGCCCCCTTCCCCGTTTGTGCATTGCGTTTGTGTGGGTTACCACGCGTTCGCACAGTGTAATCTACCAGACACCATAAACCAGCAATTACACCAGATTTTCGAAGTCCAAAAGCACTCCGACACCTATCCGAAACTCACCCGAGCCCTTGAGGCTCCAAACCAAACATGTACAAAACCTCAAAAATATCCTACGGACTTACTCGTGCAATCAAATCGCCAAAATAACATCTTAAACAACAAATTTAGCATAGAAATCAAATAAAAATCTCAAAACTTTCAAAGTGTCAAATTTCACAAATACGGGTCCGAATCACGTCAAACGACCTCCGTTTCTTGCCAAATTTTGCAGACACAACTCAAATGTCATATTGAACCTGTACCGGGCTCCAGAACCAAAATACGGGCCAGATACCATAAATTTCAAATATAACCAAATTTACAAAAACTCTTATATTTTCAATAAAATAATTTCTTTCAAAAATTCATTTCTTAGGCTTGGGACTTCGGAATTCGATTCCGAGCATACGCCCGAGTCCCATATTTTCCTACGGACCCTCCGAGACCGTCAAATCACGGGTCCGGGTCCGGGTCCGTTTACCCAAAATATTGATCGAAGTCAACTTAAATTCAATTTTAAAGGCATAACTAGCAATTTTCTCACTTTTTCATACAAAAGCCTCCCGGATATACGCCCGGACTTCGCACCGAAAATGAAGTGAGATAAAAAGGAGGTTTTCAAGGCCTCTGAACTCAGTTTTGACTTTTAAAACAAGGGATGACCTTTTGGGTCATCACACCGGTCAACCCAGAAATTTTTCTTCGCGTTAGCGAAACCTCTCTCGCATTCGCGAAGAACAAACCTTCGCACCAGAAACCAACAATTTTGTCCGACACGGAAATGGGCATAACTCTCTCATATGACATCGAAATTCGACGATTGTTGTTACTATAGCTCCGTAATTATGATACGAATCTAATGGTTCACTCCGAACAACAAATCAAAGGTCGTTTTCTCAATATAGTGCCTTTTATGCCCGAAGAAACGATGTTGAAACATTAAATAGGAGCGCGACACAACCCAAACACCTTTGAAACACACATGAGGCCCCGGACCCCTTCTAATCATACAAACCAGTCCCATAACATAACATGGACCTGCTCGATACCACAAATCACATTAAACAACATCAAAATAATGAACCGCACCCAAATTCAAGCTTAATGAACTTTAGAACTTCAAACTTCTAAATTCGATGCCGAAACCAATCGAATCACGTCCGATTGACCTCAAAATTTTCACACAAGTAAGATTCAACATTTCAGACATACTCCAAATTCCAGAATCAGAATCCAACCCCGATATGAAAATGTCCACTCCCGGTCAAACTTCTCAAAAACCTTCAAATTTCTAACTTTCGCCAAATGACCCCGAAATGACCTACGGACCTCCAAATCCATTTCCGGACGTGCTCCCAGTACCAAAATAACCATACGGAGCTATTCTCGGAATTGGAATCCCAAACGGACATCGATAACATTGAAATACAGCTCAACCCAATTTTATGAAATTCTTCCAAAATGCCAACTTCCACCATAGGCGCTGAAACGCTCCTAGGTCATTCGAAACCCGATCCGGACCTACACCCAAGTCCAAAATCATCATATGAACCTGTTAGAACCTTCAAATTCCGATTCCAAGGTCGTTTACTCAAAAATCACACTTTAGTCAATTCTTCCAACTTAAGGCTTCTGAAATGAGAATTTTCTTTCCAAATCAACTCTAAGCTTACCGAAATTCAATTCCGACCATGCGTGCAAGTCATAATACCTGAAGTGAAGCTACTCAGGGCCTCAAACCTCTGAAAAACACTCTAGAGCTCAAAACGACCGTCCGGATCGTTACATTCTCTCCTACTTAAACATACATTCGCCCTCGAACGTTCTAAGAACTGCTCCGGAGTTGTCCAAAATCATTGTTTAACACCTAGTGTACCTACCCATGCCACCAAAACCCAGTTGAGCACATTACCTTGAGCCAGACTGAAGATCCTTCCTGCTACCTTAGCTAGAAAGCTTTAGAGCCAAATTCCAACATCCGGAGTTTCTCCATGATACTAGATTCTAACACACGAACACCATATTAATCACCAGACATTGAACCCAACGTGACCATGCTCCTCTACTGAAATCACACCATGCACCACATAACTCATTTTCCAAAGGCAATCTCCCCCAAGCACAACGACAAAAATTTCCACTAACCCGAAGCCCGTAGTATACCTCATAACGTATATAAGCCCTGTTCCAATTCTCGCAATACTGCCACGATGGAAGAGATTTATAGAAATTCATAACCATCTGCTGAATCACAAATCATGGAGTCTCTTTTCCTGACAAGAAACATTACTTCATTCTGAATTGGACAACAATATTTTCTCTTCAATATACCTTATATAAATCCGATCGCACTGATCACAGGTCCAATAATCTCATCTCACCTAGTACAAGCTGCTCCGGCAATAAGCCACCGCAAACACTATCTAAGGTTCATATGACGCCATCAATGCGCCAACAAGCTACAACTTGAATATGACACATAAGGAAGAATGAACTGTGGAAAGAACTACTCAACCCACGTAACTAATTTAAACAATCGAAAAGACGTTATGAACATTCCCCAGAAAATGAGAAGCAAAACACACAATAATAAATATGGGAAACTGTACTCAACATCACGTTGTTGCGGCGTACAGCCCGATCCACACATGATACCGTTGCGGCGTGCAACCCGATCCACACATAATAATCTATAAGGAAATACTTACCGAGCTAAAATTCTCATACCTGCGAAATACCAGAATATCAACCACAAGCACGCGAAGTGCATAATACAAATCCTGGGGAGACGGATAGCGCCATACGCTATGAAACTCAAGCACAACTAAGGTGCAATAAATGACCTGTATCTTGAGAGCCATCCTGCTCCACAACACCACAAATTACACAAGATCTTAATACGAGTGAGAATAATCAAACCGCCTTACAGCCCACCTGGCATAATATAGATTACACGGAAGATGACAACATAAATAACATCCAAGGCCCAAAGATTCCTCTGTAAACAACGCTAAGCTAAAATGAGCCCATTCGGCCTAATATAGGGACCACATTCACATTTAGATCCACCCACGGACCTCAAGTTGATTCTGACCATACCGCACTGGGCTAATAACCTTTCAAGGATCCAAACTAACCCTTTTTCTCATGACATACAAGAACAGCCGTCCAATCCGGAACAAACTTCGACAGTTCACATCCAAATATACAGAGCGCCTTCTAGGCCTAAACTCTCACATTAGCGATAGTACCATGATCTCCATTCTTGGTTTCAATATTCAATAAATCAAGTGACTACATGTCACACTTATACAATCTTCCCATGGAATACGCTCCCACGACCTTCCGCACCAAGTAACAAAGTCTGCACATCCATACCATCGACCATACAATTTTGTAAAGAGAATTGAGAATCCGTAGATCAGTACACAAAGCCTCTTACACAGGACACCGATCTCAGGTGATAAAGACAATACCAACTCACTCTAAACATTTGAATCCTTTTCTACTCATCCGAGCTTGTGACATTCTTGTCTACACCGAACTGCAACCTTGATCCTCAACTTCCTATTCCCATGCTACCCACTGCAACTAGTCGTGCCCATATACAAGAGTACAAGAATTTTATCATAACTCCTGAACCACTAATAGGGTACACACTTCCTCATGTAGAAACCTTTCACTTAACTCATTTTCAGGAGAACCATAGAAACACGCGACTAGTTCCCACGACCACAGAAAATACAATCCTCTGGTAGTAACCACCATAACCCTTCCGAGATCCATCTACAGATAACATGCCATAATACTCGAATGTCTCCAGATAAAATCAACTACGGCGGCCGTCAAGCCTCATACGTACTGCCACAAATCACATGTATAACTCAACACACTGAAGGAGCTGATCGTTACCACCATCACGCCGATTCAACCATTGGTAACCGATCCGACTTCTTCTAATTTACTCTGGACTTGCCTTAGAAATAATAATAGCTTCATTCAAAATATAAAAAACCCAGTCCGCACTCATCCTGAGTGGCCTTATTTCACGAGACTACGCGGTCTCAAAAACCCACGAACGATCTCATACTTTCCTTGCGTGCATATTCGCATCTTTAACGGGTACACCCATTCTGATAATTCCTCTATAAACCCGAAGTTATTTTCTCTCATTCCTCCAATGCTACACCGCAAATCGATGATAACATAGAACACTCCAAGCCATTTTCATAATTCACTGCAAAAGCTCGATACTTTAACCGTACCATGGATTCGAAATCCCTAGGCACCGCACTTTAATTTTTAAACTACTAGGGCCATTGTTGAGAGTCACCCACTCTGACTTGTTTCCAAATATAGTAACACTCCAAGGCCCCTGATAGCATATGAACCCCCTCTCCAAGAAGCAACTGGCTAAATTCCTTTCCTTATACATCACATCCAAACAAAGCATAGACTCCGAGTCTTCTCAAAACCTTAACATGAATCGATAAGGCCAAAGATAACACACGTTCCTCAAATCCTTTGCTCAAATTGCCACTGATGTTTTTTTCCTTAGCCGTAATAACCAATGCACTGATAACCAGAAACTGCAGTAGTAGACAACCATGCAGTTAAATCATAGATGGTGGGGCTCTCCCACTTAGCTTGAAGCTACAATTACATAAACCTAAGACCTACCGAGGTTCCTTCTTCCCCATTGGCATCAACTAAAATTCCAACAAGGCATTCCAAACTCAAAGTCATGTTGCACCCAAATAAAAATACGTGGACCTAGTCGTTGTCCACCATGAATTTCCCAAATGGCTCCAGACTTTCCTCAAAGCTTGTGACCATCCTACCACAGAACTCATATGTTACTTTGCCACTCTCCCACTTTGGTTCAACCCTCTCCTTTAAGCAACTCCCCGACTTCTACTTTTCATACTTGACCTTCTAGCAATTCAACCACCGCAAAACACCTCCACATGTCCTTCCTTGCCTTTCGTCGCCAAATTGTTTCCTCAGATCCGTATCCATCTCTGTAACACCCGAACAAATGAGTCGTTACCAACTCTAAACCTCTTAGAAGATCATCTTTATCGAGCCATCAATACTAGAAATACCAATTCGATTCTGAAATCGCTACACTCTATTATCTTTGACAGCCGCATCTCAGGAACCATTTCATAATACCATGTCCCGAAGGAAAATTGAAGAAAACCATAACACTGGAGAACTTGGCACATTAAACAAGGACAATGGCACCACATCATAGATTAAAAATTCCACCACACTCGAAAATACCAAGTCTCGATACTTCATCAACCCAAATTCGAACATTCTTAATCCGATTGGCTTTTTCTCCGCCGAAAATAAAATACCGAATCTCTGAATTATGCACTGATTAAAATCTCCTTTCAGGTCATTCACCGCTTCGACACCTAGATAAGCATCCTACCATTACACAAACATTGTGCGACAGCAACACACGAATCTCCATAATAATCAAGGTCAAATCTCAAAATCATAGGTAACACTGATGCTGAGTTAAAACGACAGGACGACCTTCCGCAAGGCGACATTAATAGCCTAATAAAATATGTAGGTAGAAACATCATGCACCACATCTGTATTACCATTAAAATTTCTCGATTCCCAATCCATAGCAACCGCTTCAGGTCACATAAGATTGAATAAGAAAGAAATAAAGGCACAAGCCTCGAAAGAATCAAGTCATACGATGGGGAATGAAGAAGGGAAGTAATCCTAACAGCCCTATAGCCTCTCAAAGATAAGTACTGATGTCTTCGTACTGATCTGCAAAACTCTACTAGACTCGCCCATGACTCGTGAGACCTAAGTGAACCTAGCACTCTGATACCATGTTGTCACGATCCAAAATTCATTAAAGGTCGTGATGGCACCGAACACTACTGTCAGGAAAGCCAACAATAAATACTTAATTTTGTTCTTATTTCAATATCTTAGAAATTGTATTTTCCTTCAAATAAATAGTAAAAGATGGGATTTACAGAATAAATAATGATATTTTTAACAATTGCTATACAGAATAACCCATAATCACCCCAAAACCCGGTGTCACAAGTGCATGAGCATAAGCTAGGAATATAAAGTAAAATACAACATTTGTACGGAATACAAATTGGACAGGAAAAATATATAAATACCCTGAAGGAGACTCTGCCGGCTGCGAGTCGTAATATGAAATGCAGCTCACCTAAGTCCTCGCATGCATACACTCCTCTACTCTCACAAGTCCACTAGTCATATATTTACTTGCACAAAAATGTGCAGCAAGTGTAGTATGAGTACGTAAATCAACGTGTACCCAGTAAGCATCTAGCCTAACCCCGGAGGAGTAATGACGAGGGGTTGACATCGACACTTACTACTGGTCCAATAACATCTGGTATAGCAAAGAGGTAAATAAGTATGAGACAGAGTAAATAAATGAAATAAACAATTATAAATCACGTGGTACAAATCTCCCTCTTTACGATGAACTCAAGCTCTCCCTTAGAAATTCCCTCCTTAACCGGAGTATATATATAGATATAGTGGATCTCATCAAATAGACTCCCATAATTCAAATCCGAAAAATTCACAGATACACTGGCTTCTTGCCAAATATTACGCAGGATTTCATGAGGATATGATATAGGAAATGCCGAGGCATACGGTCTGATCCAACATAAATATTTAAATTGTGCATTACCGAGGTTCGAACAACACGAACCATAGATGCATTTATTAACCTGCCGAGGCGAACAACCCGCTCCCATGAGAGTGTGGTACATAAATTCTGCCGAGGCGAATGACCCGATCCCATAAGATGTGAAATACATAATCCTGCTGGGACGAACGAACCGATCCCATTAGAATAAGAAGCTTTGACGGGTCCTTGACCCCACTCACGAATAAACATGTGAGTTGTAGTTTTTAACAAAAAACTTTCAATGAAATTTATATATCACAGGAACATGCCGTAAGAGGGGTAAAATTATTCGGTGACTAATCATGAACTCGTGAAGTCTCTGTAATAGCAAGCCCAGTCTCAAGTAGTAATATAAAATAGAGGAATTTAATAGGCGAGAGACTGCTCAAATAGTACGGCTATAGCATGATGTGAACCTAAGCCTACCCAGAAAATAACATGAATGTAGCTACGTACAGGCTCTCGTCAACTCGCGCGTACGTAGCCCCCACAACAAGTAGCACACATCAATATACAACACCTAGGGGTAATTTTCCCCTCACAAGGTTAGACATAAGACTTACCTCGCGGAAGTTCCATAATCGGCTCCAACATCACTCTAACACCTCAAACCAGTGTCCGTCGCTCCAAAATTAGTCAAGAAACGTGCAAACAATAAAATATACTCTACTACTCATAATAAATCAATTTATAACAACTCTAACTCTGCTCGAAAAGTCAATAAAGTCAACCCTCAGGCCCACGTGCCCGGATTCCGAAAATAATTGAAAATAAATATTACCCATAAATCATATGGTCTATATCTAGGAATTAATCCAATTTTTTCCTTAAATCAACCCTCAAATCAAGGATTTACCATTTTTCAAGTTTGGGGCTCAAAATCACAATACCTACAATCCAAACACGGATAAAAATAGAAACGAACAGAAATAATCATTGAGAAACATCAAAATAAAGTTTAGATATTTACCTCCTTATTGAGACGATAACAACACCGCAAAAATCACCTCAAACGGAGCTCTAGAACTCAAGATATGCCCAAAATACTAAAATTCTCGGTTTAAAACACTATCTAGGCGATTTTTCTTGAGAAAACTATCCTCTATAGCCCCTCAAAAATTTTAATAGCTTATATTTTTATCCATTGATAGAAAATGGCCCTCCGGCCCAAACATATTACATCTAATAGCCTGAAATGTCTATTTTGTATTTTTTTTTATAAGGACAACCTATTTTGTATATTAATTGTATAGTGACAGTCTATTTTATATATATATATTATAGTGGTTGAACACAATTAGTAAACACAATTGTGTAATTGAAATAATCGTCAAACAACACGTTACCTCATTAAAACTGAAATTAATTCACAGGCAAGACAAACAAGCATAATTAAAGCAAAACAGAACACTTCATTGATGTAAATACAATCTACTAAGCACATTAATTTCTTCATTGCACCAATTTAACTACTTACATTATTTCTAAAGCCACACAAAATAAAACGGAAAATATATTTGGCCAAACTCGTTTTGGCCCAAACATCCCAAATGGGGGTATTATGGTAACTTCGCACGACTTTTAAGGGAATAATTGATATTTAGTCATTTTCATTTTTCAGATATACCCTTTACTATTTTTTATTGTTTTCCCTCTAATTTTCTCTCATTAGTTTAATGATCTTATCTTCCCCATGCTTCTTTCACATTTACACATGCATGCTACACTATTTTTGATAAAGCAATTTATACTCATATACATGTATTATACCGTTTAAACGAAATACACTAAAATACACGCATATTATACTAAAAAAATATGATTAAATTACTGTATTTCCATTTCTATATTACTGTATCACTAAAGTAAAAAAATACAATATACTTTCTAACCCTAATACTTAAATATAGAGTGCTTCAACCAAGAAGTTTTTACAGCTTGACATTTCTATCTTTAATTTGTTTTCTCCTTCTTCATATCTTATCTTTTCTTATTGTTAGATTAAGGAATGGACCACTAGAAGAGGAATAATGCTTCAAAGGTTTATGTAGTGTTTCGTGGTAAGAGGCCTAGATTGTACAACTCTTGGCATCAGTGTGCTCCTATGGTTATTGGTGTCAATGGCAGCATCTTCAAGGCCTTCAAAACATATGATGAAACCATAGCAACATTCAACGAGTTTAGAAATGGATCTCAAGCTGATAATATATCGGCATCGTCGAAGGTGTATGTGGTATTTCGTGGTAAAAAACTCAGATTATACAACTCTTGGTGTGAGTGTGCTCCTATAGGTTTCAAAGGAAGCATCTTCAAGTCTTACAAATCTTATGATGAAGCAATAGAAACATTCAATGAGTTCCAAAAAGAAAATGTTGCCGGTGAAGAACAATCTTCAAGTTCTTTTGTTGATGAAAGTGATGTTGGGGTTGAAGGTGACAATAGAGAAAGTGCTATGTCATCTGTGTTGTTAGCTGGAATGTTTGTAGGGATGAAGATTTCAAAATTGTTCGTGTAAAGACCCGACCGTTCGTTTTGAGTTATCGGACCCCGTTCCCCTGAATAAAACTTCCCATAGCGGCTTATTAAGATTTATGACTTGCGACGGGTTTCAGAGGTGTTTAGAGTGCTATAAGAACATTTGGTTCCTTAAGGTTGGCCTTTAAGGCCAAGTTTGACTTCGGTCAATATGTTTAGTAAACGACCTCAGAATCGAGTTTCGATGATTCCGGTAGCTTCGTATGATGATTTCGGACCTGGGCGTACGTTCGGAATGGGTTTTTGATGACCCGGGAGCGTTTCAGCGCCCACTATTGAATTAAGAGTTCCTTAAGTTCCTATTATGGTTTGGGACATGTTTTTGCGATATCGAAGTCTGGACGGAATTCTGATACCGGGAATAGTTCCGTTATGACATTTATGACTTTCCTGCAAAACTTTTGTGTCATTCTGAGTAGTATAGGTCGTTTCGGCACGTTGTTAGCGAAGTCTAGAAAACTTAAAGTTCCTAAGTTTGGTTCTAGGGGTTTTGAGGTGTGATTTTGAGTTGTAGCGTTGTTTTGGGTGTTCCGAAGGCTCGAGCGAGTCTGTATTATAATTTGGGACTCGTTGGTATATTTGGACGGGGGCTAAGGTGGGCCCAGGTGCCTCCTGGACACCAAACGAGGCCAAAAACCAGCTGCATTAGCTGCTGGTGCACCTGTTCTGGTGTGACCGCAGGTGCGGGACCACTCGTGCGGTCCCAGCCTCGCAGGTGCGACCCCCAGTGCTCAGGCCGATTCTCGCAGGTGCAGATAAAATTACGCAGTGCGATTTCCACTCCATATATGCGGGCCCAGGCATCTTAGTCCATTTTTGCAGGTGCGAGCCCTTGCTCGCAGGTGCCATCCTCGAGCCGCATGTGCAGAAACGCTGTTCAAACAGTGTGATTTATACACGGGTATTAACTCATTTCCCCTATCTTCATCTTCTTCCTTGGGGAGATTTCCACCATTTTAGAGGGGCAAACGACCTGGTTATTGAAGGTAAGTAAATTCCACTCAAATATTAGCTTCATGCATGAAATACTAGCTTAATTAACTACCTAAATTAGTGAAAATTCAAGAATGAGGGTAGTAACTTACGGCTTTCGATAATTTGAGAATTTATCCATGAGTTAGCTATGAAATCAAGTAGAAATCGTATATTAATGATCCTTAGGATATGGGTGAGTGTTTCCTTCAAGAATTTCCGGAATCCGAGCATGTAGGCCCAGGGTTGGATTGTAGAGTTTCTTCAAGAATGGAAAATTTACTAAACGAATAGGAGAATTTCCATGTGTTGAGCATAAATTAATGAATTTGTATAACATTTGGTTAGTTTCGAGTCCTCGGGTGTAGAGTTCGAAGTTTGGGGCGCGTTCTTGGTCCGGGGAGTAAGTTCGACATGAGGTGAGTCTTCTTTCTAACCTTGTAAGGGGGAATTGTCCCCATAGGTGATTATAAATAATTGCATGTCCTTACTTGCGGGGGCTATGCACGCACGAAGTGACGAAAGTTTGTGCGTAGCTACTACTATGTTATGTTGGGTAGTTCTAGGACTCACGAGCATGCTTATATGTGCCTTACATGTATTCCAAAATGTATCTTGAATTGCATATTACCCTTGATTTGGCATAAGAATATTAGTAAGTTGTGGTCCATGATATATTGCTTAGGTTCTTGCCTTAAAGAATAATATCTGATAATTCCCTAAAAAATTGATAATTTTATGTATGTATGCGGCACCGCGTCACATGTATGATTCATGAGAGGAATAGCCATACTATTATGTCAACCGCGTCGCATGTTCGATTCGCGAGCGGGGTAATAGATGCATCTATGGTTCGAGCCGTTCGACCCTCGGCAGTGCACATTTATTTTTTGTGACGCTTCGACCGTACGTATCCAGCCTATTATGTGTTATATGATTCACTGGGAATTTGTTGTAATTTTACAAACTGGTTCATGTTAATAAGGGAATTTAGTACATTATATGTTAGTGAAATTTGACATGCAAAGGTCAATACAACTATACTTGATGATATATCTCTTTGTGATTTCTACGACTGTTATGCCTGTCTAGTTCCTGTTAAATCATGTTATTTAGAAATGTTGACCTTAGTAAGTATCACGTGTACCTCTCGTCATTACCTCTTCGAGGTTAGGCGGGATACTCACTAGGTACATATTTGTTTATGCACTCATGCTGCACTTCTGTACTTAATTGTACAGGTTTTGAGGCTGGTGCATATGGTTATCAGACCGGATCTCGATTCTGATCTCAGTTGAACCCGACTTCACGGTGAGCTGCTTCTCCTCAGGATCCTCCGCGGCACCTTGGAGTTTTCTTTTGCTTATTTCTCGTCTATTCATTTCAGACAGTGGGATTGTATATTATGTTTTGTATATTCTGTTTGTATGCCCGTAGGACATGTGACACTAGTTCCTCGCACCCACATAGTTGTTATTTTGGGTTTACGGGTTTGTATCCATATATATTGGCTCATTTCTCATCATGACTGTTCTGATCAAAACTGGTTATCTATCCTTGTCAAATCACGTTTTAACTATTAAAATTGAATGTATTTTAAAGTGTTTAAACCTATAAGAAGTAACCTTTAAGTAATTTAGAGTCGACTTGCCTGACCCCGCTGTTGGGCGCCATCACGACATCAGTTAGGATTTCGGGTCATGAAAACATGGTATCAGAGCACTAGGTTCACGTAGGTGTCACAAGTCACGGGCAAACCTAGTAGAGTCTTGCTGATCGGTATGGAGACGTCTGTACTTATCTTCGGGAGGCTATAGGGTGTTAGGAAAACCTCTCCTTATTTTCATTCTATCGTGCAGTCGATAGTTTACTAAATTTCGTTCTTCTATTCTTTCACAGATGGTGAGGACGCGAACATCCGATGTTCCAGATCCGCGAGGGGCCTCTACCCCCGTTGTTCGCGGCCGTGGCAAAGGCCGGGGGAGGGCACCAGCCTGAGGCAAAGGACGAGGGCATCCCTGAGCTATTCTAGTCGTACCACCAGAGGACCCCACTATAGAGGAGTAGGGTGAGGTACCCCCGGTAGGTCCTGCTCCAGTAGATTTCATGACGGAGCCAGGAGTCCAGGAGATCATGGGCCGTATGATGCGATTCATGGACACTATGTCCCAGGTTGGTTTATTTCCAGCGGATCCTGCCACATCTCAAGTAGGAGGGGGAGCTCAGACCCCTACAGCCCAGTCTGCAGGCCAGACAACAGCACTTCACCATACCCCGTGTACACTGCCATGTGTAGAGCCCAGCCAGTAGCAGCAGCACCTGAGCTCAGACCAGTCGCGGATGGTGATCCACAGAAGTTACTGGATAGGTGGACCCGATTGCACCCTCCTATCTTCGCGGGTGATAAGGGCGAGGATGCCCAGGACTTTATTGATAGGTGCAGGGACAGACAACACAACATGAGGATACTGGAGTCCTATGGAGTAGACTTCACTACTTTCCAGCTTGAGGGCAGGGCCCGCAGATCGTGGCAGTCCTACATCCTGGGTAGACCAGCAGGTTCCCCTACTATAACTTGGGAGCAGTTCACTCAGCTGTTACTGGACAGGTAGATTCCACCCTCCGAGAGGGAAGAGCTGCGATATCAATTTGAGCAACTAGAGTAGGGCAGATGTTCGTGACAGATTACGGGGCCAGGTTTACGGAGTTGTCCCGTCATGCCCTTATGATATTTTGTACTGATGCTGAGAGAGTGTGCATATTTTTAGTAGGGATGCACTCAGGTATTAGGGAAAACATGGCCCGAGAGGTGGAGATGGGGACTCCCTATCAGCTTGTGGTCGAGATAGCTTGCCGGATTGAGGGTTATCGTTCGAGAGGCAGAGAGTAGAGTAAGCAGGATAAAAGGGCTAGATTTTCTGGAGATTTCAGAGGTGCCCCAGCAAGGGGTAGAGGTCAGTTCGGTAGAGGCCATTCTAGCAGGCCTCCATATTCAGCTCCTCCGCCACTTCCTCATGGTGCTCCAGTGAAGCCCTATTTTACCGCCATGCCAGAGAGTTCCTACCTCCCACCAGCCATTCAGGGTTCCTCAGGCGGGTATTCCGGTCATCAGCTATTCCTTACTTCAGTGCCATGCCGGAGAGTTCTCACCGCCCCCTAGCTGTCCAGGGTCCTTCTTCAGGGCAACAGGACATGTCACCAGCCAGATGTTATGAGTGTGGGCACCCAAGCCATATGAGGAGGACTTGTCCTAGGCTTCGGGGCAAGTCCGTTCAGCAGAGCTATCAGCCTACATTTCCAGCACCGGCGGTTTGTTCACCCAGAGGTAGAGGGCAGACTGCTAAAGGTCGTCCCAGAGGTGGCGGCCAGGCAGGGGGAGCTCTACCAGCCCCTATTCATGCTAGAGGAGGTCAGCCAACTCCTGTTCATTCTGGCGGGGCTCAATCTTCCGGTGCTCCAGCTAGATTCTATGCTATCCTGGCCAGATCAGATGCAGTGGCCTCATACGCCGTGATCACAGGTATTATTACAATATGTGGTAGAGAGGCATCAGTGTTATTTGATCCAGGATCCACTTATTCCTATGTTTCAGTATTATTTTCTCAGTTTCTGGATTTCCCTCGTGAGTCCTTGGGTTCTCCTATTTATGTGTCCACTCCTGTGGGTGATTCTGTGGTTGTAGACTTGATTTGTCGGTCCTGTGTGATTTCTTTCTGTGGATTCGAGAGTCGAGCGGATCTCTTATTGCTCGACATGGTTGATTTCAAGATTATTTTGGGCATGGATTGGCTATCTCTTTATCATGCCGTGCAAGATTGCCATGCCAAGACAGTTACTCTAGCCATGCCCGAGTCGCCTAGGCTAGAGTGGAGAGGTTCCTTAGTTAGTATAGCCAGTCGGGTTATTTCATTCTTGAAGGCTCGACATATGGTCGAGATGGGTTGTCTGGCCTATTTTGCTTATGTGTGGGACAACCGCCGAGTCTCTGACGATTGATTCAGTTCCAGTGGTTCGAGAGTTTGCCGATGTATTTCCTTCGGATCTTTCGGGCATGCCTCTGGATCGTGATATTGATTTCCACATTGACTTAGCTTCAGGCACCCAGCCAATATCTATTACTCCGTACCGTATGGCTCCGAAAGAGTTGAAGGAGCAGCTTGAGGAGTTGTTAGCTAAAGGGTTCATCAGACTGAGTGTATCACCGTGGGGTGCTCCAGTTCTATTTGTAAAGAGAAAGGATGGGTCTATGAGGATGTGTATTGATTGCCGCTAGTTGAACAAAGTTACAATTAAGAACAAGTTTCCTTTGCGCTCATCGATGATTTGTTTGACCAGTTGCAGGGTGCTCATGTGTTTTCGAAGATTGATTTGAGATCGGGGTATCATCAGTTGAGGATTCGGGCATCAGATGTTCCGAAGACTGCTTCTCATACGAGATATGGCCATTATGAGTTCCTGGTGATGTCCTTTGGTTTGACTAATGCTCCGGCGGCATTCATGGACTTGATGAATAGGGTGTTCAGGCCGTATATTGATTCCTTCGTCATTGTCTTCTTTGATGACATTTTGATTTACTCACGTAGTCTGGGGGAGCACGAGCAGCATTTGAGAGTTGTTCTCCAGAATTTGCAAGAACAACAACTATATGCTAAGTTCTCCATGTGTGAGTTCTGGTTGGATTCCATGGCATTCTTGGGGCATGTGGTATCTGGAAAGGGTATCAAGGTTGATCCTCAGAATATTGAGGCAGTTTAGAGTTGGTCACGTCCTACTTCAGCTACAGAGATCAGGAGCTTCTTGGGCCTAGCAGCCTATTATCGCTGATCTGTGGAGGGGTTCTCTTCTAATTGCAACCCCATTGACTAGATTGACTCAGAAGAATTCCCCGTTTCGATGGTCTAACGAGTGTGAGGAGAGCTTTCAGAAGCTCAAAAGAGCATTGACCTCGGCACCATTTCTGGTACTGCCTTCCGGTTCTGGGATGTATACAGTATATTGCGCACGCTTCGCGTATTGGCTTGGGGTGTGTATTGATGCAGGAAGGGAGAGTTATTGCTTATTCTTCGTGCCAACTGAAGGTTTTATGAGAAAAATTACCCTTTGCACGATTTGGAGTTGGCGGCGATTGTTCATGCTCTTATGATTTGGAGGCACTACTTGTATGGGGTGTTCTGTGAGGTTTATACAGACCACCGTAGCTTGCAGCACTTGTTCAAGCACAAGAATCTTAATTAGACGCAGCGCATGTGTCTTGAGTTGTTAAAGGATTATGATATCACCATTCTTTATCCCCCGGGCAAGGCAAATGTGGTAGCAGATGTTTTGAGCAGGAAGGCGGAGAGTATGGGTAGCTTGGCTTATATTGAAGCAGAGGATAGACCTCTAGCGTTGGACATTCAGTCCTTGGCTAATCTCCTGGTGAGATTAGACCTTTCAATGACTCGTCGAGTTCTTGCACATGTGGTTGCTCAGTCTTCGTTATTGGGGGAGATTAAGGC
Source organism: Nicotiana paniculata (assembly GCA_005239505.1). Taxonomy (NCBI): domain Eukaryota; kingdom Viridiplantae; phylum Streptophyta; class Magnoliopsida; order Solanales; family Solanaceae; genus Nicotiana; species Nicotiana paniculata. The sequence goes on from ML315167.1 coordinate 71,928, forward strand.
TCGGCAGTATGATGATCCGTGTTTGGCTGAGCTACGAGAGACAATGGTTCAGGGCAGGGCCAAGGAGATTATTATTGGCGAGGATGTGTTCTGAGACTTCAGGGCCGCTTATGTGTTCCTAAGGTCGATGGACTGAGGGAGAGGATTCTAGAAGAGGCACACAGTTCTCGGTATTCTGTTCATCCTGGTGCTACGAAGATGTATCGTGATTTGAAGAAGCATTACTGGTGGAGGCGAATGAAGAAGGACATTGTGGAGTATGTGGCTAGGTGTCTTAATTTCCAGCAGGTGAAGTATGAGCACCAGAGGCTAGGAGGCCTACTTCAGCAGATGTCCATTCTGGAGTGAAAATGGTAGCGCATCACTATGGATTTCGTGGTTGGGTTGCCTCGGACTTTGCGGAAGGTTGACGCAGTTTGGGTCATTGTGGATAGGTTGACCAAATCGGCGCATTTCATTCCAGTCGCTACTACTTATACTTCTGAGAGGTTGGCCCAGATCTACATTAGGTAGATAGTCTGGTTGCATGGTGTGCCGGTGTCCATTATATCAGATCGAGGTCCTCAGTTCACCTCGCACTTCTGGAGAGCATTACATATTGAGATGGGTACCTAAATAGACCTCAGCACATCATTTCATCCTCAGACTGATGGTCAGTCGGAGCGTACAGTTCAGATATTGGAGGATATGCTCAGGGCATGTGTGATTGACTTCGAAGGTCAGTGGGACCAGTTATTGCCTTAGGCCAAATTTGCTTATAATAATAGTTATTAGTCCAGCATTGAGATGGCACCATTTGAGGCTTTGTATGGTCGGCGATGTCGTTCTCCTATCGGGTGGTTTGAGCCTGGTGAGGCTGAGTTATATGGCACCGACCTGGTGAGGGATGCTTTGGAGAAAGTGAAGTTGATTCAAGGGAGGCTCCGCACAGCACAGTCCAGACAGAAGAGTTACACGGATCAGAGGGCGCGTAATGTATCATTTATGGAGGAAGATAGGGTCTGTTGAAAGTCTCGACTATGAAGGGTATTATGAGGTTTTGGAAGAAGGGCAAGATGAGCCCGAGGTTTATAGGTCCCTTCGAGGTTTTGAGGCGAGTTGGGGAGGTTGCTTATGAGTTGGCCTTACCTTCCAGTTTATCAGGAGTTCATCTATTTTTTCATGTATCCATGCTCCGGAAGTACCACGGCGATTTCTCTCACGTGTTTGATTTCAGCACTATTCAGTTAGATGACAGGTTGGGTTACGAGGAGGAGCCAGTTTCTATTATTGATAGACAAGACCGCCAGTTGAGGTCCAAGAGAGTTTCTGCCGTAAAGGTCTAGTGGAAGGGTCAACCAGTCGAGGAGGCGACTTGGGAGTTCGAGGAGGACATACGGAGCAGATATCCACACTTATTCAGCACTCCAGGTATGATTCTAGACCCGTTCGAGGATGAACGTTTGTTTAAGAGGTGGAGAATGTAACGACCCGACCAGTTGTTTTGCATTATCGGACCCCGTTACCTGAATAAAACTTCCCATAGCGGCTTATTAAGATTTATGACTTGCGGGGACTGGTGGTCCAGGTTTAAGAGGTGTTTAGAGTGCTATAGGGACATTTGGTTCCTTAAGGTTGGCCTTTAAGGCCAAGTTTGACTTCGGTCAATATTTTTAGTAAACGACCTCGAAATCGAGTTTCGACAATTCGGGTAGCTTTGTATGATGATTCTGGACCTGGGCGTACGTTCGGAATGGGTTTTTTATGACCTGGGAGCGTTTCGGCGCCCAATATTGAATTAATAGTTCCTTGAGTTCCTATTATGGTTGGGACGTGTTTTTGCGATATCGAGGTCCGAACGGAATTCTGAGACCGGGAATAGTTCCGTTATGATATTTATGACTTGTCTGCAAAAATTTTGTGTCATTCCGAGTAGTATAGGTCGTTTCGGCGCGTTGTTAGCGAAGTCGAGAAAACATAAAGTTCCTAAGTTTGGTTCTAGGGGTTTTGAGGTGTGATTTTGAGTTTTAGTGTTGTTTTGGGTGTTTCGAAGGCTCGTGAGTCCGTATTATGATTTGGGACTCGTTGGTATATTTGGATGGGGGCTTGGGTGGGCCCAGGTGCCTCCTGGACACCACACGAGGCCAAAAACCAGCTGCATTAGCTGCTGGTGCACCTGTTCTGGTGTGACCGCAAGTGCGGTTGCCCAGTCGCAGGTGCGACCCCCAGTGGTCAGGCCGATTCTCGCAGGTGCGGTCTCCACTCCGCAGATGTGGGCCTAGGCATCCTAGTCCATTTTCGAAGGTGCGATCCCTTGCTCCCAGGTGCGAGACTGCAGGTGCGGTCCTCAAGCCGCAGGTGCGGAAACGCTGTTCAGACAGTGTGTTTTTATACATGGGAATTTACTTATTTCCCCTATCTTCATCTTCTTACTTGGGGCGATTTCCACCATTTTAGAGGGGAAAATGACCTGGTTATTGAAGGTAATTAAATTTCACTCAAATATTAGCTTCATGCATGAAATACTAGCTTAATTAACTACCTAAATTAGTGGAAATTAAAGAATGGGTGTAGTAACCTAGGGCTTTCGATAATTTGAGAATTTATCCATGAATTAGCTATGAAATCAAGTAGGAATCGTATATTAATGATCCTTAGGCTATGGGTTAGCGTTTCCTTCGAGAATTTTCGGAATCCGAGCATGTGGGCCGGGGTTTGGATTGTAGAGTTTCTTCAAGAATGGGAAATTTATTAAATGAGTAGGAGAATTTCCATGTGTTGAGCATAAATTAATGAATCTGTATAACATTTGCCTAGTTTCGAGTCCTCGGGTGTAGAGTTCAAACTTTCGGGCGCGTTCTTTATCCAAGGAGTAGGTTCGACATGAGGTGAGTCTCCTTTCTAACCTTGTAAGGGGGAATTGTCCCCATAGGTGATTATAAATAATTGCATGTCCTTCTGGGGGCTACGCACGCACGAAGTGACGAGAGTCTGTGCGTACCTACTACCATGTTATGTTGGGTAGTTGTAGGACTCACGAGTATGCTTATATGTGCCTTACATGTATTCCTAAATGTATCTTGAATTGCATATTACCCTTGATTTGGCATGAGAATATTAGTAAGTTGTGGTCCATGATATATTGCTTAGGTTCTTGCCTTAAAGAATAATCTCTGATAATTCCTTGAAAAATTGATAATTTTATGTATGTATGCGACACCGCGTCACATATATGATTCCTGAGCGGAATAGCCCTACTATTATTTCAACCGCGTCGCATGTTCGACCCGTTCGACCCTCAGCAGTGCACATTTATTTTTCGCGACGCTTCGACCGTACGTGTCCGGCCTATTATGTGTTGTATGATTCACTGGGAATTTGTTGTAATTATACAAACTGTTTGATGTTAATAAGGGAATTTATTTCATTATGTGTTAGTGAAATTTGACATGCAAAGGTAAATACAACTATACTTGATGATATATCTCTTTGTGATTTCTACGACTGTTATGCCTGTATAGTTCCTATTAAATCATGTTATTTAGAAATGTTGACCCTAGTAAGTATCACGTCTACCTCTCGTCACTACCTCTTCGAGGTTAGGCGGGATACTCACTGGTTACATATTTGTTTATGTACTCATGCTGCACTTCCGTACTTAATTGTACAGGTTCTGAGGCTGGTGCATATGGTTATCAGACCGGATCTCGATTCTGATCTCAGTTGGACCCGACTTAACGGTGAGCTGCTTCTCCTGACGATCCTCGGCGGCACCTTGGAGTTTTCTTTTGCTTATTTCCCATCTATTCATTTTAGACAGTGGGATTGTATATTATGTTTTGTATATTCTGTTAGTATGCCCGTAGGAAATGTGAAACTAGTTCCTGGCGCCCGCGTAGTTGTTATTTTGGGTTTACGGATTTGTATCCATATATATTGGCTCATTTCTCGTCATGACTGTTTTGATCAAAAATGGTTATCTATCCTTGTCAACTCACGTTTTAACTATTAAAACTGAGTGTAGTTTAAAGTGTTTAAACCAATAAGAAGGAACCTTTAAGTAAATTTAGAGTCGGCTTGCCTGACCCTGCTGTTGGGCGCCATCACGACCTCAGTTAGGATTTCGAGTCGTGAAAACATGGTATCAGAGCACTAGGTTCACGTAGGTCTCACAAGTCACGGGCAAACCTAGTAGAGTCTTGCGGATCGGTATGGAGGCGTCTATGCTTATCTTCGGGAGGCTATAGGGTGTTAGGAAAACCTCTCCTTATTTTCATTCTATCGTGCAGTCGATGGTTTACTAAATTTCGTTCTTCTATTCTCTCACAGATGCTGAGGACACGTACATCCGATGTTCCAGATTCGGGAGGGGCTGCTACCCCCTTTGTTCGTGGCCGTGGCATAGGCCGAGGGAGGGAACCAACCTAAGGCAGGGGATGAGGGATGCCCCCGAGCTATTCCAGTTGTACCACTAGAGGACCCCACTATAGAGGATCAGGGTGAGGTACCCCCAGAAGGTCCTACTCCAGTGATTTCATGACGGCGCCAGGATTCCAGGAGATCATGGGTCGTATGGACACTATGTCCTAGGATGGTTTATTTATAGCGGATCCTGCCACATCTCAGGCCGGAGGGGGAGCCCAGACCCCTACTACCCAAGCTGCAGGCCAGACAGCAGCACTTCACCATACCCTGGGTACACTGCCCGTGGCTAGAGCCCAGCCAGTAGTAGCAGCACCTGAGCTCAGACCAGCTGCAGACAGTGATCCGCAGAAGTTACTGGATAGGTGGACCCGATTGCACCCTCCTATCTTCGAGGGTGAGAAGGGCGAGGATGCCCAGGACTATACTAATAGGTGCAGGGACAGACAACACAACATGAGGATACTAGAGTCCCATGGAGTGGACTTCACTACTTTCCAGCTTGAGGGCAGGGCCCGCAGATGGTGGCAGTCCTACATCCTGGGTAGACCAGCAGGTTCACATACCATCCCTTGGGAGCAGTTCACTCAGCTGTTTCTGGACAGGTATATTCCATCCTCCGAGAGGGAAGAGCTGCAATATCAATTTGAGCAGCTGGATCAGGGGCATAAGTCCGTGACAAATTACGAGGTCAGGTTTTCTGAGTTGTCTATGCATAGAGAGTGTGGAGATTTGTAGCAGGGCTGCACTCAGGAATTAGGACCAACATGGCCCGAGAGGTGGAGATGGGGACTCCCTATCAGCTTGTGGTCGAAATAGCTCACTGGATTGAGGGCTATCGTTCGAGAGGCAGAGAGTAGGGTCAGCAGGATAAAAGGGCTAGATTTTCAGGAGATTTCAGAGGTGCCTCAGCCAGGGGTAGAGGTCAGTTCGGTAGAGGCTTGTCTATCCAGCCTCCATATTCAGCTCCTCTGCCACCTCCCTGTGGTGCTCCAGTGAGGCCCTATTGCAGCGCCATGCCAGAGAGTTCCTACCACCCACCAGCCATTCAGGGTTCCTCAGGCGGGTATTCCGGTCACCAGGGGTCTTCTATTCCTTACTTTAGTGCCATGCCGGAGAGTACTTACCGTCCCCTAGCTATCTAGGGTCCTTCTTCAGGGCAACATGCCATGCCACCAGCCAGATGTTATGAGTGTGGCCATCCGGGCCATATGAGGAGGACTTGTCCCAGGCTTCGGGGCAAGTCCGTTCAGTAGAGCTATCAGCCTACATTTCCAATACCGGTGGTTCGTTCACCCAGAGGGGGAGGGAAGACTGCTAGAGGTCGTCCCAGAGGTGGAGGCCAGGTAGGGGGAGGTCTGCCAACCCCTATTCATGCCAGCGGAGGTCAACCAGCTCTTGTTCATTCTGGCGGGGCTCAGCATTCTGGTGCTTCAGCTAGATTCTATGCTATCCCTGCCAGATCAAATGCAGTGGCCTTAGACGCCGTGATCACAGGTATTATTACAATATGTAGTAGAGATGCATCGGTGTTATTTGATCCAGGATCCACTTATTCCTATGTTGCAGTCTTATTTTCTCAGTTTCTGGATGTCCCTCGTGAGTCCTTCGGTTCTCCTATTTATGTGTCCACTCCCGTGGGTGATTCTGTGGTTGTAGACCGGATTTGTCGGTCCTATGTGATTTCTTTATGTGGATTCGAGACTCGAGCGGATCTCTTATTGCTCGACATGGTTGATTTCAAGATTATTTTGGGCATGGATTGGCTATCTCCTTATCATGTCATGCTAGATTTCCATGCCAAGACAAATACTCTAGCCATGCCCGAGTCACCTAGGCTAGAGTGGAGAGGTTCCTTAGTTAGTACAGCTCGTCGGGTTATTTCATTCTTGAAGGCTCGACATATGGTCGAGAAGGGTTGTCTGGCCTATTTTGCTTATGTGCGGGACACCGCCGTCGAGTCTCTGACGATTGATTCAGTGCCAGTGGTTCGAGAGTTTGCCGATGTATTACCTTCGGATCTTCCGGGCATGCCTCCGGATCGTGATATTTATTTTCTCATTGACTTAGCTTCAGGCACCCAGACTATATCTATTCCTCCGTACTGTATGGCTCCGAAAAAGTTGAAGGAGTTGAAGGATCAGCTTGAGGAGTTGTTAGCTAAAGGGTTCATCAGACCGAGTGTATCACCGTGGGGGCGCTCCAGTTCTATTTGTAAAGAGAAAGGATGGGTCTATGCGGATGTGTATTGATAGCCGCCAGTTGAACAAAGTTACCATTAAGAACAAGTATCCTTTGCCGCTTATCGATGATTTGTTTGACCAGTTGCAGGGTGCTCGTGTGTTTTCTAAGATTGATTTGAGATCGAGGTATCATCAGTTGAGGATTCGGGCTTGAGATGTTCTGAAGAATGCTTTTCGTACGAGATATGGCCATTATAAGTTCCTAGTAATGTCCTTTGATTTGACTAATGCTCCAGCGGCATTCATGGACTTGATGAATAGGGTGTTCAGGCCATATATTGATTCCTTCATCATTGTCTTCATTGATGACATTTTGATTTACTCACGTAGTCAGGGGGAGCACGAGCAGCATTTGAGAGTTGTTCTCCAGACTTTGCGAAAACAAAAGCTATATGCTAAGTTCTCCAAGTGTGAGTTCTGGTTGGATTCCGTGGCATTCTTGGGGCATGTGGTATCTGAAGAGGGTATCAAGGTTGAACCTCAGAAGATTGAGGCGGTTCACGGTTGGTCGCGTCCTACTTCAGCTATAGAGATCAGGAGCTTCTTGGGCCTAGCAGGCTATTATCGTCGACTTGTGGAAGGGTTCTCTTCTATTGCAGCTCCATTGACTAGATTGACTCAGAAGAATCCCCCGTTTCGATGGTCTGACGAGTGTGAGGAGAGCTTTCAGAATCTCAAAATATCATTGACCTCGACACCAGTTCTGGTACTGCCTTCCGGTTTTGGGATGTATACAGTATATTGGGACGCTTCGCACGTTGGCTTGGGGTGTGTATTGATGCAGGAAGGGAGAGTTATTGCTTATGCTTCACGCCGGCTAAAGGTTCATGAGAAGAATTACCCTGTGCACGATTTGGAGTTGGCGGCGATTGTTCATTCTCTTAAGATTTAGAGGCACTACTTGTATGGAGTGTCCTGTGAGGTTTATATAAACCACTGTAGCTTGCAGCACTTGTTCAAGCAGAAGGATCTTAATTTGAGGCAGCGCAAGTGGCTTGAGTTGTTGAAGGATTATGATATCACCCGGGAAAGGCAAACATGGTAGCAGATGCTTTGAGCAGGAAGGCGGAGAGTATGGGTAGCTTGGGTTATATTGTAGCAAATGAGAGACCTCTAGCCTTGGACATTCAGTTCTTGGCTAATCTCCTGGTGAGATTAGACCTTTCAGAGCCTCGTCGAATTCTTGCACATGTGGTTGCTCAGTCTTCGTTATTGGGGAAGATTAAGGCTCGATAGTATGATGATCCGTGTTTGGCTGAGCTACGTGAGACAGTGGTTCAGGGCAGGGCCAAGGAGATTATTATTGGCGAGGATGGTGTTCTGAGACTTCAGGGCCGCTTATGTGATCCTAAGGTTGATGGACTGAGGGAGAGGATTCTAGAGGAGGCACACAGTTCTCGTTCTCGATATTCTATTCATCCTGGTGCTACGAAGATGTATCGTGATTTGAAGCAGCATTACTGGTGGAGGTGAATGAAGAAGGACATTGTGGAGTATGTGTCTAGGTGTCTTAATTGCTAGCAGGTGAAGTATGAGCACCAGAGGCCAGGAGGCCTACTTCAGCAGATGCCCATTCCGGAGTGGAAATGGAGCGCATCACTATGGACTTCGTTGGGTTGCCTCGGACTTTGCGGAAGGTTGACGCGGTTTGGGTCATGAGGCACCGCGTCACATGTATGATTCGTGAGCGGAAAAGCCCTACTATTATGTCAACCGCGTCGCATGTTCGATTCGTGAGCGGGGTAATAGATGCATCTATGGTTCGAGTCGTTCGACCCTCGGCAGTGCACATTTATTTTTCGCGACGCTTTGGCCGTATGTGTCCGGCCTATTATGTGTTGTATGATTCAATGGGAATTTGTTGTAAATATACAAACTATTTCATGTTAATAAGGGAATTTAGTACATTATGTATTAGTGAAATTTGACATGCAAAGGTAAATACAACTATACTTGATGATATATCTCTTTGTGATTTCTACGACTGTTATGCTTGCCTAGTTTCTATTAAATCGTGTTATTTAGAAATTTTCACCCTAGTAAGTATCACATCTACCTCTTGTCACTACCTCTTCGAGGTTAGGCGGGATACTTACTGGGTACATATTTGTTTATGTACTCATGCTGCACTTATGTACTTAATTGTACAGGTTCTGAGGCGGTGCATCTGGTTATCAGACTGGATCTCGATTCTGATCTCAGTTGGACCTGACTTCACGGTGAGCTGCTTCTCCTGACGATCCTCGGCGGCACCTTGGAGTTTTCTTTTGCTTATTTCCCGTCTATTCATTTCAGATAGTGGGATTGTATATTATGTTTTGTATATTTTGTTAGTATGCCCGTAGGACTTGTGACACTAGTTCCTGGCACCACCGTAGTTGTTATTTTGGGTTTACGGGTTTGTAACGATATATATTGGCTCATTTCTCATCATGATTGTTTTTATCAAAACTGGTTATCTATCCTTGTCAAATCACGTTTTAACTATTAAAACTGAGTGTATTTTAAAGTGTTTAAACCAATAAGAAGGAACCTTTAAGTAAATTTAGAGTCGGCTTGCCTGACCTCACTGTTGGGCACCATCACGACCTCAATAAGGATTTCGGGTCGTGACAGTTAATTTGATTGTTCATTTTTTTTAAAAGTATTATGAATTGAACTGAAGTTTTAATTTGTCGAAGTGTTATCATTTTGCTCATGTTTTAATCCGTACTACTTTGATTCAGAAGTAATCAATTATATATCTTCAAGTACTCATCAACTATCTTTACAAATTTCAGTATTGCATCTTCAAATACTCAACTATCTTCATTTTTATTGCCAATACATTTTCCTATTATCCAAGGTTGGTTTCATAAGTTTAATGTGTTATATTAATTGTGAAAAAAAAAATTGACCAATTTTAACGGACTTAAATTAATATTTACAAATGTTACTATTAGTATTTTCATTTCATTAGGCATCAAACGAACAGTTGAAATATTGAATTTGAAATGTTACTATTGAGCTCAATGTGCTATATTAATTTGGAAAAAAAAATTGACCAATTTTAAAGGACCTTAATTAATCTTTACAAATGTTAATATTAGTACTTTCATTTCACTAGGCATAAAACGAATAGTTGAAATATTGAATACAATATGACTGTTTTGTTAACTTGAATCAAACAATCATTAAGAAAAAAAAAGATTCAAAACATAATAATTCATTCATTAATATGAAAATTCACGATAACATCACCAAAACATGAAAAAAAAAATGGAAAATAAAGAAACATCACCATAAGGCCTGGGGGGGGG
>ML315167.1:81888-98083 GCA_005239505.1 Nicotiana paniculata
GTAACCAAGCAAAACACACTAGTCAATATTCTGGTTCACGGAAAGAGACTTTGAGGTCTTGGAGGCGGATTCGGCATCGCTAGTGATGACAATGACAGAATTGGTCTTATCACCATTCTGGACTGAGGGTATGGGCATATCGTCAAGCATAGCATAGAGAGAAGTAAGAGTATGCTCTTCCAACATCACACCTTTTAAGTAGTCAATGCTTGAATCACGTACCACCCTCTCAATCAATTCATTAACCTCACGCTTCAGCTTAGTATAGATCTTGGTAGAGAATATTGTGACTGACTGGTGAACCATGGAGTGGTTGTTCAACAACTTTCTGTAGTAGTAGTTTAAGTTTGATTGAGTTATGTAGGTCTTCCATATTTTTCGAAATATATAGAGAGAATTATATGGTAATCTCTTAATTATAATAACTATTCCACTTCCTGATAGGACTTAATTTATTTTGTAGAGACCCTATGCAACCATTACAGTTTCCAGTGCAGATATAACACGTCATAGCAGGCCCTTCCACTCCTCTATGCATCCATTACACTTTCCAGTAACCTCTTCCACTTATTGATGCAACCATTACACTTCCCCCAGTAGTCGATTTCACTCCTCTATTCCTCATTAAACTCACCCATGCAACCATTACTCTCCTCTATGACTACAATTAATTATAGGAACTTGTCTTTATCCATCCGCTTATACACATTTTGGTTTTTATTTTTAAAAAAAATTCTGCCATAGAGTGGCATGCAACTCATAGATGTTGGATTTTTTTTTAAACTTCTGCAATATAGTAATCTTGATCTTAGAAGTCTAGATAAATCCATGTAAAATTATTTTATCCTTATTTAGGTTTAGGATTAGGTTCGTTTAGGTTTAGGTTCGTTTAGGTTTAGGCTTAGGGTTTAGGGGTTAGGATTTAGGTTTAGGTTTAGTCTTATTAATAAATATAACAATAATAAATGGAAAAAGATAAACAATATTATAAATAAAAATCATACTAATCCATTAACGGAACTCATCCATTAATTTGACCCATAATTTCATCGTTACAAATAACTAAAGATAAGAAATTATCAAGCTAAGAATTAGTTAATCCTAGCTCTTGAACAGAGAAGATCACAGCCCCTGATGTAGCCTGAACTAGTTCAAAGAGAACAACTTTCCCTTTCTTCAGATTATTGTCGACAACAAATTGTTTCCACCCATTGACGAGTCTTCTCCGAACACCACTTGTGAGAGTCACAGCCCACTCCTTCCCATTACATCGAAGAGTTGTGTTAACTGAAATAGGAGGAAGATAGCCACATATACTCTTTGGAAGAAACTGCAAGAACATAGTGTACAGATAGGGTGTAGGGTTCATTGCTAGTTGGTATAATCAACAGTTAAAAATCATGAAAATTTAAAAAAATAAAGTTACCAGATAATCATGCCTAATGTACGATCTGGGCACTTTCATCCAAAACCATAGATAGAATTCTTCTTCGATCCATCCGCCCACATTCATGTTTAAAGTATTTATTTTTCTTAGAGAGTTGGAGATATGTTGTTCTTGTGTTTAAGAAATATATAAAGAGTAAAAACTTTCAATTTCCCTCCAAACGATGTATTTTTACTTTTCACTTTGTTTCCCTCCGAAAATTATATTTAACATTTGAGTCCAAAAATGTCATCTTGTTTTCCCTCCTAATATGTTACAGCAAAATACAAAAAATATGATTTTCCTTTTATTATCATGATTTCCTTTTATTATAATTACGATTAATCGAAAATATATATAATTGTATATTTAATATTATATAAATAAGGTCATACATGTGACCTTAATGAATGAAATTATATAAACGGCTATAATATTACTATGAGTCACAACGATGTAATTATCATAGTTCATATGACTACAACAACCGTAGCCGGTTGAGTTGAATGGTTGCCACTGGCCGATACGTATGACCTTAATGTATGAAATTATATAAACGGCTATTATATTACTATGAATCGCAACGATGTAATTATCATAGTTCATATGACTACAACAACCTTAGCCGGTAGACTTGTATGAGTGCCATTGCCCGATACGTATGACCTTAATGTATGAAACTATATAAACGACTATTATATTACTATGAATCACAACGATGCAATTATCATAGGTCATATGACTAAAACAAAATTACTCGGTGGAATTACCTAGTTGCCATTTGCCGATACGTATGACCTTAATGTATGAAACTATATAAACAGCTATAATATTACTATGAATCGCAACGATGTAATTATCATAGTTCATATGACTACAACAACCTTAGCCGGTGGACTTGTATGGTTGCCATTGGCCGATACGTATGACCTTAATGTATGAAACTATATAAACGGCTATTATATTACTATGAACCGCAATGATGTTATTATCATAGTTCATATGACTACAACAACCTTAGTCGGTGGACTTGTATGGTTTCCATTGGCCAATACGTATGACCTTAATGTATGAAACTATATAAATGACTATAATATTACTAAATCATTATATTAATGTGATAAAAATGTACCTAATGGTTTAGTTATTTTTTATTGAAAAAAAATGATTGGGGTGAAAAGAAAAAATTAAAATTGACCATGTTAAGGGAGAGATTTGATCTCCCGACCCCTCACTCATTAACTAAGCACTAATATGAAAGCACCTATTAAGACTTGTGTGTTTGATAAGTTTCCGTTTTTCATAGAATTGAACTCTAAAAGTTCCTGTATAAGTATAAGAATTTATCCGCCCAAAATTTCAAGTATGTGGATCCCAATGCTCCCTTGGCGCTTCATCTTCAGAGTTTTTCAACAGGCTTCTCTCTTCTTCTTCTTATTCCATAGAATTTAAACAGGTTCTGTTCTCTTTAACTTAATCTTAGTACTATTCTCATTAGTTTTTCTAATCCCTATAGCCCTAATCCTAATATAGTGTCGCTAGTTAACAAAAGAATTTGCATTGAAACTTTACCTTTCGATTTCCTCAGCAATCTGTCTGAGGAAGTACTTGATCATATTCTAGTACTTATGCCATTACCAGATGTTGTTAGAACAAGCATTTTATCAAGGAAATGGAGGTATAAATGGTGTAGAATTCCACAATTAACTCTTGATCAAACCCTTTGGAAAATAGACCAACCAAGTTACTTTAAAAATATTATCTGCCACATTTTTTATCTTCATGGCGGAAAAGTTGAACATTTTACACTCGCAATTCCATTTTTGGAATACTTTACTTATGTTAGAAGATTTTTAGGGTTCCTCTCTGAAAGTGTCATTGAAAATCTTATTCTAAAATTTCTGATTAGGGAGAGACCATACAAATTGCCTGCTTCATTTTTCAAATGTTTGAATTTGAAGCGTCTATCTCTTGAAGATTGTTTATTATCTCCTCCATCAGCCTTCAATGGGTTTGGAATGTTAATTAGCTTGAAGTTATACAATGTCACTGTTTTGTCCACATTGCTTGGAAGCTTAATCTCTCATTGCCCGTTGCTCGAGAAATTGGTGCTTAAAATATCAGATAGTTCTAGTGGTGTCATTGAAATTAATGCCTCCAAACTGAAGTCCCTTGAATTCAAAGGTATAGTAAGCTTTATTCATTTGAAAACTATTCCTCTTCTGGCACAATTATCGCTTGCTCTTAAGGGAGACTATATTCTGGAATCTAGACATCACAATACTAGGTTCTTTGGGTCTTTTTGTGTGCTGGAAAATCTCCATTTGGATAACCGTAGTGTCAAGGTAAATGTTTCATAACTTAACCATAATTCATTTTCATATATTGAACATATTTTGTGCTATAAGCCAACCTTTAATTTGGAATGTTTTTTCTAGATACTGGTTGCAAGTGCAGGTCAAGTACCAACTAGTCTTCCCTTTCATGTTGACTGTGTGAAACATCTTTACCTCGATGATCTTTATCAGAGTGAAATATATTTCATCGCTTGTGTTTTGTGCTTGATGAGAAGCTTCCCAAGTTTGGAATATCTGGAAATCAAGGTTCTTACTTAATCATCATAGGTCTTTTCTTTTGCGTTCTTACTGAATTATATTTCGTCGCTTGTGTTCTTACTTAAACATCTCCATTTGTTTTTTTTATTCTTAGGTGGATAATAGTGAGGTACCTTTTGCTCTGGATAACATTGACTTGGAAGAAAGGTTTGGAGATACAACATTCAACAACCTTAGAGTCATTGTGATTAGGAGTATTCGACGGATAAATCCTCACATGTAACTGCTCAAGCTTCTTTTGGTGAAGTCTCCAGCTCTTCTGAGAATAAAAATTGAGGCATTAACCTATGAAGACAGTGAAAGTATCAAAGCACTAACTGAGTGGCTAGAGTTTCAGTGTGCATCACCTGAAGCAGAAATTATTTTAAAAGTTCAAATTAAGTAGTACTGGTATATGCCGTGTGTTAATTTTGTGTTAAACAATATTCTCTTAATTTTCTATTAATATTATGTTACTATTATGTTAATGCCATTTTGTGTTGCAAATTCTGCTATTTATCTTGCAAATTTTGTTGTTTGTTAATGTCATTTTGTGTTGCAAATTCTGTTATTTTTTATTATTTATATTGTGGCAGTTATTTTCTATTAATATATGCAAATTTGTTGTTTGTATGTTACTAGATAGCTTAATGTTTCCCTCTCATTTTTTTGGAACCAAAAAGAAGAGACAAATAATTTTATATGGGTTTACTCTTGTAATATTTGTATGAAACGTAAACAAAACTAATTGTGGCAGTTGTAGTGGAGGTTTTTAAATTGCCATAAACTGACAAAATAATTTTCACAGGGTTGTGATTGTTAATAAATGATACGAATGAGTAAAAAATATTTCCACAATATGTCCATTCCGATCCCCTTCCCAAGGTAGTTATAAAACTAATTGATTTCCTTTAAAACTAACAGATTTCCTTTCCGTATATAAGTAGAAGTATAGATTGGACAAATAGATATTTTCAATGCAACAAAGCACACAGTTTTTCAGTTAGTATAAATAAAGTATAAAAACTTTATGATAATCATCGTGTAAGGAAGAGATTAGTTTTCTATTTTATTGGACAATAAAAAAATTAAAATTTAATTTTAATTTATCAAGATTCTAATATAAATAGTTTATGTAGAAAATGAGGTTAAGTTTGAATGATAATCATCATGTATGACCTTAACGTATGAAACTATATAAACGGCTATTATATTACTATGAATCGCAACGATGTAATTATCATAGGTCATATGACTAAGACAACTTTACTTGGTGGAATTACCTAGTTGCCATTGGCCGATACGTATGACCTTAATGTATGAAACTATATAAACGGCTATAATATTACTATGAATCGCAACGATGTAATTATCATAGGTCATGTGACTACTACAACCTTAGTCGGTGGACTTGTACGGTNAAACGATGTAATTATCATAGGTCATATAACTAAAACAACTTTACTCGGTGGAATTACTTAGTTTCCATTGGCTGATACGTATGACCTTAATGTATGAAACTATTTAAACGGCTATAATATTACTATGAATCGCGACGATGTAATTATCATAGGTCATGTGACTTCTACAACCTTAGTCGGTGGACTTATACGGTTACCATTGACCTTAACGTATGAAACTAGATAAACGGCTATTATATTACTATGAATCGCAACGATGTAATTATCATAGGTCATATGACTAAAACAACTTTACTCGGTGGAATTACTTAGTTGCCCATTGGCCGATACGTATGACCTTAATAACACCTATATGTTGGCTACTATATACATATATATATATATATATAGACGTTCAATGTAAATATATATAAAGCGCAACAATATTTCATAACTAAATTGCTAATTGTATCTCAAATATAACTATTGGTTTTAAAATTAAAATCACAATTTTTTTGTCATCAATAAATATTATATATATGGTCAAATGTGGACTACATATGCAAAATATAGATATTAATTAGGTTCCAAAATTTCCTTTTATTAAACTTTATCGTCACATTCACACATACAAAAAACTTTTAATACCCTCTCACATACACAAAATTCCATAGATTGGCCGTTTTCCTGCATATAATAAGTTTATATACACATTCACACACACACACAACGTTTTAATACCCTCACTCTTACACAAACCCTAAAAACAAACCATGGACCCCTCTCCCAACGCTGCCAAACGATCCCCATCTGACTACTCTTCCAGTGATAACGACGAAGAGACAAATCCAACATTTGAAGTGCATATGAAAGATTCATACATCAAGCAAGATTATATGGTAAGTGAGATTTTTTTATAAAATTTTGTTTTCAAATACAATCTGCCTTTCGATCCAAAAATACAAACGTTGCTTTTGTTTTTTGAAAATAGCTTTGGACAAGAAGCATAACTGATTTGGTTGTATTAAAATCTCAAACGATTTTTTTCTTTTTGTTTGTAGCATATTCCAAAACGAATATGCAATTACACTTCTGAACCAATAGGGTGCGTTTTTCTTCAATATGGCGGCAGAGAGTTTTTTATGGGAATTAACATTGGTAAACAACGATGGCTGAAAGACGGCTGCAAAAATTTTGTGATGATTAATGATATAAGGCGGGGTTGTTTTGTTAAATTTGAGTTGGTTGAAATTGAAGAATTGTATGTTGTCTTCAAAGTGCAAGTGAAAGGGAAAGGAACTCCAGAAGATCCGTTTGAAATTAACTAGTTTGTAGGTTATGTTTGTTGGAAATCCATGATTGTGTTATTTTTTCACTTTTGTTATTTTTTATTTAATTTTCATCCAGTAATGTGTACGTTTTGTGTAAGTTGTAACGACCCGACCGGTCATTTTGCGTTATTGGACCCTGTTCCCCTAAATGAAACTTTCCATAGCGGCTTTTATGATTTATGACTTGCGGGGACTGGTGGTCTGGGGTTCGGAGGTATTTAGAATGCTGCAAGAACAATTGGTTCCTTAAGGTTGGCCTTTAAGGCTAAGTTTGACTTCGGTCAACATTTTGGGTAAATGACCTCGGAATCGAGTTTTGTCGATTCCGGTAGCTTCGTGTGATGATTTTGGACCTGGGCGTATATTCGGAATGGGTTTCTGATGACCCGGGAGAGTTTCGGCACCCAATATTGAAATAAGAAGTTCCTTAAGTTCCTATTGTGGTTTTGGACGTGTTTTTGTGTATTCGAGGTACGAACATAATTCCGAGGTCGGGAATAGTTCTGTTATGTCATTTATGACTTGCCAGCAAAATTTGGTGTCATTCCAAGTAGTATAGGTTGGTTCGGCACGTTGTTAGCGAAGTCTAGAAAACTTAAAGTTCCTATGTTTGGTTCTTGGGGTTTTAAGGTTTCATTTTGAGTTTTAGCGTTGTTTTGGGTGTTCTAAAGGCTCGAGCGAGTCCGTATTATGATGACTTGTTGGTATATTTGGACGGGGGCTCAGGTTGGCCCAGGTGCCTCCCGGACACAACACGAGGCCAAAAAACTAGCTGAAATAACTGTTGGTGCACCTATTCTGGTGTGACCGCTGGTGCGGTTGACCAGCCGCAGGTGCGGGACCGCTTACCTCGCAGGTGCGACCCCTAGTGGCCTGGTCAATTCTTGCAGGTGCGGACAAAGTTCCGCAGGAGCGGAGCTGCAGGTGCGGTCTCTACTTCGCAGGTGCGTCCCAGGCTCCCCAGTCCATTTTCGCAGGTGCGAGCCTTTGCTCGCAGGTTCGAGACCACAGGTGCGATCCTCGAGCCGCAGATGCGAAAACACTGTTCAGACAGTGTGTTTTTATTCACGGATTTAATTCATTACTTCTCATCTTCTTCTTCTTCCTTGGGGTGATTTCCACCATTTTTGAGGGGTAAACGACCTGGTTATTGAAGGTAAGAAAAATCAACTCTAATATTAGCTTCATGCATGGATTACTAGCTTAATTAACTACCTAAATTAGTGAAAACTCAAGAATTGGGTAGTAACCTAAAGCTTTTGATAATTTGAGAATTTACCCGTGAATTTGCTCTGATAAATCAAGTAAAAATCGTTTATTAATGATCCTTAGGCTTTGGGAGTGTTTCCTTCGAGAATTTTTGAAATCCGAGTGTCCGGGCCCGGGGTTGGACTTTGGAAATTCTTCAAGAATGTTGAATTATTGAATAAATAGGGTAATTACACTACTTTGAGCATGCATTGATATCATTGTACCATATTTGGCTAGTTGCGAATCCTCGGGTGTAGAGTTCGGAGTTTGGGCGCATCCTTGGTCCGAGGGGTAGATTCGACACGAGGTGAGTCTCCTTTCTAACCTTGTAAGAGGGAATTGTCCCCATAGGTGTTACATATGTTGTGTGTAATTATTTTGGGGGTTACGTGCGTACAAAGAGACGGGAGTCCGTACGTGGAGACTATCATGCTATGTCGGGTAGTTTTAGGGCTCACACGCATGTCTCTATGTGCCTTATATGTACCTTTGGGTGTTCTTTGAGCTGCCTATTGCTTGTAAATTGATATGGAAATGTTGAAAGTTTCACTTGAACTCCCCGTTGATTAATCCCTATTACAGGTATAGCCCCTACTGAGTTATTGATATGTATATATATATGTACGTATGAGAGTCAGCACTCGAATCGCAGGTATGATTCGCGATCGAGGAAAGCTTTATGATAAATTGGTATAAGTGTGTCAGCACTCGAACCGCAGGTATGATGCGCGGTCGTGGGAAGCTTTATGGTAATTGTATATAAGTGTGTCATCACTCGAATCGCATGTATGATTCGCGATCGAGGGGAGCTTTACGGAAATTGTACATAAATGTGTTAGCACCCGAGTCGCAGGTATGATTCACGAGCAGGGGAAGCTTTACGTCTATTTAGTGTCTAGATATTTCCTTATGACTCCGGCCGGTTGTCTTACCCTTGTGTGCGCTTGTCTATTTGGTACTGTTTCCATTGATATTGACTTGACAGATATTTAGGGGGAAAAGGAACGTGTACATTGTTTCTTATTTTACGTAGTTTCCTGGATTTCTGTATTTGATAGGTATATGATGCTTACTGTCTCACATGTCTACTGCATTCCGTTATATCCTATTTTGCATTATTACTGTTGGACCTTAGTGAGTGTCATGTCGACCTCTCGTCACTATCTCTTCGAGGTTAGGCGGGATACTCACTGGTTACATATATATTTATGTACTCATGCTGCACTTTTGTACTTAATTGTACAGGTTCTGAGGCTGGTGCTTTTGGTTACCCGACCGGAGCTTGACGTATATTCTGGACCTGAATCCACGGTGAGCTACCTCCCTTGGCGATTCTCTGCAGTGCTATGGAGTTATCTTTTGTTCATTTTTGTCTACTTCTCTTAGACAGCAGTACAGTTTGTATAATCTTTTGTATATTCTACTAGTTCGCATGTTGACTTGTGACACTAGTTCCTGGCACGCACATAGTAGACTCTTTCTTTTGGGACTGTATATATTGGATCATGATCATTATGGCTATATTTACTTAAGTTGGTTAATGTTTTCGTTTTTATTTAAATGATCTAAGCTTAAAACTTTGGGAATATGTGGGGTTAGTATGTTAAATAAGAAAAATCTCACTAGTAAATAATTGTTGGGTTGCCTGACTCCGGGGTTGGGCGCCATCACGACCTGTGTTGGATTTTGGGTCGTGACAACAAGGTATCAGAGCACTAGGTTCACGTAAGTCTCACGAGTCATGGGAAAACCCAGTAGAGTCTTGCGGATCGGTACAGAGACGTCTGTACTTATCTTCAGAAGGCTACAGGGTGTTTGGAAACCACTTTTTGTTCTTATTCTATCGTGCAGTCGATGATTTATTAAATTTATTCTCCTATTCTCTCACAGATGGTGAGGACGCGCGCATCTGATGTTCCTGACCCGAGAAGGGTCGCTACCCCCGCTGGCAGAGGTCGGGGGAGGGCGCCAGCCCGTGGTAGGGGACGAGGGCGTCCCAGAGCTATTCCGGTCCCGCCACCAGAGGACCCTATTATAGAGGAACAGGATGAGGTTCCCCCAGCAGATCCTGCACCAGTAGACTTTATGACGGTTCCAGGATTCTAGGCAGTCATGGGCCGTATGATGAGATTTATGGACACTATGTCCCAGGCTGGTTTATTTCCAGTAGATCCTGCCACTTCTCAGGAGGGAGGGGGAGCCCAGACCCCTACCGCCAAGGCCGCAGGACCGGCAGCTGCAGCACATCATACCCCGGGTACACTGCCCATGGGTGGTACCCAGCCTGTAATAGCAGCTCTGAAGCCCAGACCAGCTGCGGATGGCAATCAGCAGAAGATGTTAGACAGATGGACTCGATTGCACCCTCCAGTCTTTGGGGGTGATCGAGGTGATGATGCCCAGGACTTCATTGATAGGTGCAGGTATAGACTGCACAACATAGGGATCCTAGCGTCCCATGGGGTGGATTTCACCACATTCTAGTTAGAGGGCATAGCACGCAGGTGGTGGCAGTCTTATGTTCTCAGCAGGCCAGCAGATTCTCCTACTGTGACTTGGGAGCAGTTCACACAGATGTTTTTGGACAGATGTATTCCACCCTCTGAGAGGGAAGAGCTGCGAGGTCATTTTGAGCGGTTAGAGTAGGGGCAGATGTCCGTGACAGATTATGAGGCTAGATTTTCAGAGCTATCACGCCATGCACTTATGATATTACCCACCGACGGTGAGAGAGTGCGGAGGTTTGTAGCAAGGTTGCATCCAGGTATTAGATCCACCATGGCTTGAGAGCTGGAGATGGGTACTCCTTATCAGCTCGTAGTGGAGATTGCTCGCAGGATCGAGGGTTATCGGTTGAGGAGCAGGGAGCAGGGTCAGTAGAATAATAGGGCTAGGTTCTCAGGAGATTTCAGGGATGCCCCAGCTAGGAGAAGAGGTTTCTTTGGGGGTGGTCAGACCAACAGCCTTCTTATTCAGCACCTCCACTACCTCCCCGAGGTGTCCCAGTTAGGCCCCAGTTCAGTGCCATGCCAGAGCGCTCCTATCGTCCTCCAGCTATTCAGAGTTCTCGTAGTGGTTACTCCAGTCGCCAGAGATCCTCCAGTTCCTATTTCAGTGCTATGCCTGAGGGTTCACATCGCTCTCCGGCCATTCAGGATTCTTCTTCTTCGGGACAGCAGGATATGTCACTTGTGAGATGTTACGAGTGCGGGGATTTGGGCCATGTGAGGAGGGCTTGTCCCCGGTTTCGGGGCAAGACAGTGCAGTAGGGTTATCATCCTATGAGTTCAGCACCAGCAGTACGGCCACCTAAAGGTGGAGGACAGGTCGGAAGGGATCATCCTAGAGGTGGAGGCCAGTCAGGGGGAGGTCAGGCAGCTCTTGTTCACTCTGGTGGAGCCCAGTCTTCCGGTACTCCAGCCAGATTCTATGCTATTCCGTCTAGATCAAATGCAGTGGCCTCAGACACCGTGATCACAGGTATTATCTCAGTATGTGGTAGAGAGGCTTCAGTATTGTTTGATCCAGGATCCACTTATTCATATGTTTCATCCCTATTTGTTCCTTTTCTGGATGTTTCTCGTGAGTCCTTGGGATCTTTTATATATGTGTCCACTCCTGTGGGAGATTCTGTGGTGGTAGACCGGGTGTATCGGTCTTGTGTGATCACCTTCTGTAGGTTCGAGACCAGAGCTGACCTTTTATTGCTCGACATGGTTGATTTTGAGGTTATTATAGGCATGGATTGGCTATCTCCTTATCATGTCGTGCTTGATTTCCATGCCAAGACAGTTACTTTAGCCATGCCCGAGTCGCTTAGGCTGGAGTGGAGGGGTTCTTCAAGTAGTACAGCCAGCCAGGTTATTTCATTCTTGAAGGCTCGACATATGGTCGAGAAGGGTTTTCTAGCCTGTTTTCCTTACGTTCAGGACACCACCGCCGAGTCTCCGACGATTGATTCAGTGCCAATGGTTCGAGAGTTTGCAGATGTTTTTTCTTCGGATCTTCCGGGCATGCCTCCGTACCTTGATATTGATTTCTGCATTGATTTAGCTCCAGACACCCAGCCTATATCTATTCCTCCGTACCGTATGGCTCCTAAAGAGTTGACAAAGTTGAAGGATCAACTTGAGGAGTTGTTAGCTAAGGGGTTCATTAGACCGAGTGTATCGCCGTGGGGTGCTCCAGTTTTATTTGTGAAAAAGAAGGATGGGTTTATGCGGATGTGTATTGATTACCACCAGTTGAACAAGGTTACCATTAAGAACAAGTATCCCTTGCCCCTCGCATTAATGATTTGTTTGACCAGTTGCAGGGTGCTCGTGTGTTTTCTAAGATTGTTTTGTGATCGGGGTATCATCAGTTGAGGATTCGGGCTTTAGATGTTCCGAAGACTGCTTTTCGTACGAGATATGGCAATTATGAGTTCCTGGTGATGTCCTTTGGCTTGACTAATGCCCCAGCAGCATTCATGAACTTAATGAATAGGGTGTTCAGGCCGTATATTGTTTCCTTTTTCATTGTCTTCATTTATGACCTTTTGATTAACTCGTGTAGCCTGGGGGAGCACGAGTAGCATTTGAGAATTGTGCTCCAGACCTTGCGAGAACAGAAGTTATATGCTAATTTCTCCAAGTGTGAGTTTTGGTTGGATTCCGTGGCATTTTTGGGCATGTGGTATCCGGAGAGGGTATTAAGGTTGATCCTCAGAAGATCGATGCAGTTCAGAGTTGGTCGCGTCCTACTTCAGCTACAGAGATCAGGAGCTTTTTGGGCCTAGCAGGCTATTATCGCCAATTTGTGGAGGGTTTCTCTTCTATTGTAGCTCCATTGACTAGATTGACGCAGAAGAATGCCCCGCTTCGATGTTCTGATGAGTATGAGGTGAGCTTTCAGAAGCTCAAGACAGCATTGACCTCAGTGCTAGTTCTAGTATTGCCTTCCGATTCTGGGATGTACACAGTATATTGCGATGCTTCACACGTTGGCTTGGGGTGTGTGTTGATGTAGGAGGGAAGAGTTATTGCTTATGCTTCACTCCAGCTGAAGGTTCATGAGAAGAATTACCCGGTGCACGATTTGGAGTTGGCGGCGATTGTTCACGCTCTTAATATTTTGAGGCACTACTTGTATGGGAGTGTCCTGTGAGGTTTATACAGACCACTGTAGCTTGCAGCACTTGTTCAAGCAGAATGATCTTAATTTGAGGCAGCGCAAATGGCTTAAGTTGTTAAAAGATTATGATATCACCATTCTTTATCACCCGGGCAAGGCAAATGTGGTAGCGGATGCTTTGAGCAGGAAGGCGAAGAGTATGGGTAGCTTGTCTTATATTGCAGCAGAAGAGAGAGCTATATCCTTGGACATTAAGTCTTTGGTCAATCTCCTAGTGAGGTTAGACCTTTCAGAGCCTCGTCGAGTTTTAGCACATATGGTCGCTCAGTCTTCGTTATTGGGGGAGATTAAGACCCGATAGTTCTGTGATCCGTGCTTAGCAGAGCTTCGGGAGACAGTGGTTCAGGGTAGGTCCAAGGAGGCTACTATTGGTGAGGATAGTGTTGTGAGGCTTCAGGGCCGCTTACGTGTTCCTAATGTTGATGGCCTGAGAAAGAGAATTCTATAGGAGGCACACAGTTCTCGGTATTCTATTCATCCTGGTGCTACGAAGATGTATCGTGACTTGAAGCAGCATTACTGGTGGAGGTGGATGAAAAATGACATTGTGGAGTATGTGACAGGTGTCTTAATTGCCAGCAGGTGAAGTATGAGCACCAGAGGCCAGGGGGCCTACTTCAGCAGATGCCCATTCCTGAGTGGAAATGGGAGCGCATCCCTATGTACTTCGTGGTTGGGTTGCCTCGGACTTTGCAGAAGGTGGACACGATTTAGGTCATTGTGGATAGATTGACCAAATCGGCGCATTTCATTCCAATAGATACTACATATACTTCTGAGAGGTTGGCCCAGACCTACATTCGGGAGATAGTCCGGTTGCATTGTGTGCCGGTGTCCATTTTATCAGATCAAGGTCCTCAATTCACCTCGCACTTCTGGAGAGCATTGTATAGTGAGATGGGCACCCGGATAGACCTCAGCACAGCATTTCACCCTCAGACATGGTCAGTCGGAGCGTACAGTTCAGATATTGGAGGAAATGCTCAGGGCATGTGTGGTTGACTTCGGAAGTCAGTGGGACCAGTTCTTGCCTTTGGCCGAGTTTTCTTACAATAATAGTTATCAGCACATCATTGAGATGGCACCATTTGAGGCTTTGTATGGTCGGCGATGTCGTTCTCCTATCGGGTGGTTTGAGCCTGGCGTGGCTAAGTTATATGGCACCGACCTCGTGAGGGATGCCTTGGAGAAAATGAAGTTGATTCAGGAGAGGCTCCGTACAGCACAGTCCAGACAGAAGAGTTACGCGGATCAGACGGCGCGTGATGTATCATTTATGGAGGGAGAAAGGTTCTTGTTGAAAGTCTCGCCTATGAAGGATATTATGAGGTTTGGGAAGAAGGGCAAGTTGAGCTTGAGGATTATAGGTCCCTTCGAGGTGTTGAGGCGAGTTGGGGAGGTTGCTTATGAGCTGGCCTTGCCACCCATTTTATCAGGAGTTCATCCAGTTTTTCATGTATCCATGCTCCGGAGGTACCACGCCGACTTCTCTCATGTGGTTTATTTCAGCACTATTCAGTTGGATGAGAGGTTGCGCTACGAGGAAGAGCCGATTGCTATTATTGATAGACAGGACCGCCAGTCGAGGTCCAAGAGAGTTTCTATCGTAAAGGTCTAGTGGAAGGGCCATCCAGTTGAGGAGGCAACCTGGGAGTTCGAGGAGGACATGCGGAGCAGATATCCACACATATTCAGCACTTCAGGTATGATTCTAGACCCGTTCGAGGACGAACGTTTGATTAAGAGGTGGAGAATGTAATGACCCGATCGGTCGTTTTGCGATATCGGACCCCGTTCCCCTAAATGAAACTTCCCATAGCGGCTTTTTATGATTTATGACTTGCGGGGACTGGTGGTACGGGATTCGGAGGTGTTTAGAATGCTACGGGAACAATTGGTTCCTTAAGGTTGGCCTTTAAGGCCAAGTTTGACTTCAGCCAACATTTTGGGTAAACGACCTCGGAATCAAGTTTTGTCAGTTCCGGTAGCTTCGTGTGATGATTTACTTGGGCGTATGTTCGTAATGGGTTTGTGATGACCCGGGAGCGTTTCGGCGCCCAATATTGAAATAAGAAGTTCCTTAAGTTCCTATTGTGGTTTTTGACGTGTTTTTGTGTTATCGAGGTCCGAACGGAATTCCGAGGCCGGGAATAGTTCCGTTATTTCATTTATGACTTGCCTGCAAAATATGGTGTCATTCCGAGTAGTATAGGTCAGTTCGGCGCGTTGTTAGCGAAGTCTAGAAAACTTAAAGTTCCTAAGTTTGGTTCTTGGGGTTTTGAGGTGTGATTTTGAGTTTTAACGTTGTTTGGGGTGTTCCGAAAGCTCGAGCGAGTCCGTATTATTATTTGGGACTGGTTGGTATATTTGGACGGGGGCTCGTGTGGGCCCAGGTGCCTCCCGGACACCACACGAGGCCAAAAAACCAGCTGAAATAGCTGCTGGTGCACCTGTTTTGGTGTGTCCACAAATTTTTTGTCATCAATCAATATTATATATATGGTAAAATGTGGACTACATATGCAAAATATAGATATTTATTAGGTTCCAAAATTTCCTTTTATTAAACTTTATGGTCACATTCACACATACAAAAAACTTTTAATACCCTCTCACACACACAAAATTCCATAGATTGGCCGTGTTTGTGTATATATAAGTTTATATACACATTCACACACACACACAACGTTTTAATACCATCACTCTTACACAAACCCTAGAAACAAACCATGGACCCCTCTCCCAACGCTTCCAAACGATCCCCATCTGACTACTCTTCCAGTGATAACGACGAAGAGACAAATCCAACATTTGAAGTGCATATGAAAGATTCATACATCAAGCAAGATTATTGTCTTGACCCAAAATCCCACACGGGTCGTGATGGTGCCCAACACCGGGGTCAGGCAAGCCAACGGTTGTTTATTAGTGAGATTTTCATTATTAACATAACAACCACACATATTTCCCAAAGTTTTACACTTAGCTTGTTTAAATAAAAGCGGAAGCATTTAC
>MDKI01039494.1:0-12921 GCA_005239505.1 Nicotiana paniculata
GCACGGAATGTCCCCTCGCGCATAAATAATAATCAATCGACACGGTATGTTCCCTCGTGCATACATATAATCAATCGGCATGGAATGTTCGCTCGTGCATAAATAATAATCAACCGGCACAGTATGTTCCCTCGTGCATAAATATAATCAATTGGCACCGAATGTTCCCTCGTGCATAAATAATAATCACTCGGCACAGAATTTTCCCTCGTGCATGATGAGTGTAAAAGAAACAATTGATATGAAAGTTTAACAATACGACATTTCATATGTACAGAAATAATCAACAAAATTCTATTGTCCCGGCAAGGGACTCAGCTATAACCAATCCCACTCAAAATTAAAATATCAACACTAACCCTCGACCGAAAACATAATCAAGAACTTTCTACGTCATGAATATCAAAGAACATTAAGAAACTCATCAAAATCGACTCACGGGCGTACTTGACCACAACATATAGGTACCCATCACCTCACCTATACATTGGACATGAATTACACATAGCGAATAATACTCTATACCTATTCCCTCAAGCTAAGGTTAGGCCAAACACTTACCTCCGCTCCAAAAATGCAAGTCAAGCCTCAATCACGGCCTTTCCACTTGAACCCGGCTCCGAAACGATAATATCTAAACACAATTGACTTAATAACATCAATAATAATTCAATAACTCAATCCCGAAGCCTAATTATACATTTCCCATAATTCTTCCAAATATAGCAAAATTCGACCCCGGACCTGCTTGGTCCAAACTCGAGGTTCGGACCAAAACCCGATCACCCATTACCCCATGAACTCGAATATACAATTTGTTTTGAAATCCGACCCCAAAATGAGGTTGAATTCCCAAAATTTCCAGAAGCCCTAACTCTACCCAAAACCCCAAATTTCTACCCTTGATTTCATGTTTTTAGGCCTAGAATCTAATGATTGATGAAGAAAATGGAAGAAGCTAAGATTACTTACCTAAGTGGTTATGGAGGAAAAGCATCTTAGAATTCGGCTATGGGGTTTGGAGAAGAAGGAGATGGTGAAAAATTATGAAAATCCTGAAATAGCATTTTGTTTTTAAGGCTTTAAAATGACTGGGCGAAATAAGCCTTCGCGATCGCAGACAGTAATGGACACTGACCATCGTGATCGCGACCAAGAGATCGCGTTCGCGTAGAGCAACACGCTACCCTGCCCCCAAATCCCTTTAACGCTATGCAATCGCGTGAGGCCCCTCGCAATCGCGTAGAGCACTACCCCAAGGCTCTGCGATCGCGTTTTAGGCCCTGCGTTCACGTAGGGTTATTTACCAACCCCCAGCCATATGAACATCGCGATCGCGTGAATCACAGCGCGATAGCGGAGAGCAAAACACAGAGCACCAGAAACAGATCAAAAACCAGATTATTTCTAACTCTTTTGCACCCCGACACCTACCTGAAACTCACCCAAGCCCTCGGGGCTCAAAACCAAATATACACATAACTTCAAAATCATCCTACGAACTTATTCGAGTAATTAAACCACTAAAATAACATCAAAAACAATGAATTAAACTCAAAAATCCATAGAATTTCCTAAAACTTCATAAACTTCTAAATTCTCCAAGTTTGATCTGAAACACGTCAAACCAAGTACGTTTCTTACCAAATTTCACAGATAACTCACATAACACATATTAAACCTGTTCCGGGCTCCGCACCATAATACAGACTCAGTAACACAGATTTCACGTCAAAGTTCGTTTTCCAAAGTCTTTCTTATTTTCAGAAAACATTTTTCTTTAAGAATTCATTTCTCAGACTTGGGACCTCGGAATTCAATTCCGGGCATACGCCCAGGTCCCACCGTCAAATCACGGGTCCGGGTCCGTTTACCAAAAATGTTGACCAAAGTCAACTTGATTCCATTAATTATCATCAATTCAACTGTTTAACACATTTCCACATAAAGGCTTCCCGGCTACGTGCCCGGGCTGTGCACGACATCGAGGTGAGATTAACGGAGGCTTTCGGGGCCTTGGAACACAGTTTTTGGTAAATTTACACAGGATGACCTCTTGGGTCATCAGAATCTCCACCTCTAAAACAAATATTCGTCCTCGAACGGACATAGAAAAGTACCTGAATCGGGAAAAAGGTGGGGATATCGGCTCCGCATATCGGGCTCGGACTCCCAAGTAGCTGCCTCAACGGGCTGACCTCTCCAATGAATACGAACCGAAGGATAATTGTTCGATCTCAACTGTCGCACCTGCCAGTCTAATATGGATACCGCTGAAGTCAAGTACATGAGATGGATCTACAATATACCTCCAGAGCATAGATACGTGAAATACCGGATGCACGACTGACAAGGTAGGTGGCAAGGCAAGTCTGTAGGCCATCTTTCCTACCTTATCCAGAATCTCAAATGGACCAATGTACCGAGGGCTCAACTTGCTCTTCTTTCCGAATCTCATCACGCCCTTCATGGGCGACACCCGAAGAAATACTCGGTCGCCTATCATAAATTCCAAATCTCGAACTCTGCAATCCGCATAACTCTTCTGCCTGGACTGAGTTGTACGAAGTCTATCCTAATGATCTTCACCTTGTCCAAGGCATCCTGGACTAACTCAAAACCCAACAATCTATCCTCTCCCGGCTCAAACCATCCGACTGGAGACCGACACCGTCTATCATACAATGCCTCATACGGAACCATATGAATGCTCGACTGATAGCTGTTGTTGTAGGAAAACTCAGCTAAAGGCAAGAACTGGTCCCATGAACCACCAAAGTCAATGACACAAGCTTGCAACATATGCTCCAAAATCTGAATAGTACGCTCGTATTGTCCGTCCGTCTGAGGATGAAATGCGGTGCTCAAATCAATCTGTGTGCCCAACGCTCGCTGAAATACTCTCTAGAAATGGGAGGTAAACTGAGTACCTCGGTCTGATATAATGGATATGGGCACACCATGCAGTCTAACAATCTCTCTCATATAAATCCTTGCCAACTTCTCTGCTGAATACGAAGCTGATACTGGAATGAAATGCACTGACTTGGTCAGCCTATCCACAACGACCCATACTGCATCAAACATCCTCTGAGTCCGTGGGAGCCCAACTACAAAGTCCACGGTGATACGCTCCAACTTCCACTCGGGAAGCTGAATCTACTGCATCAAACCACCGGGTCTCTGGTGCTTGTACTTAACCTGCTGACACTTCAAACACCGAGCTACATAAGCTACAATACCCTTATTTATCCTCTGCCACAAATAGTGCTGCCGCAAGTCTTGGTACATCTTTGCGGCGCTCGGATGAATAGAATACCGGGAACTATGGGCCTCCTGAAGTATCAACTCATGAGTACCATCCACATCAGGTACACAAATTCGACCCTGCATCCTCAAAACTCCCTCATCATCAACCGTAACTTGCTTGGCATCTCCGTCCCTGACTCTATATCTAAGAACACATAAATGGCGATCATCATACTCATGGCCCGAATACGGTCATACAATGAAGAACAGACCATGGTATGGGCCAAAACACTACCAGTCTCAGAAACCTCCAATCTCACAAATCGGTTGGCTAAATCCTGAACATCAAAAGCAAGAGGTCGCTCTCCGACTGATAAATAGGCAAGACTACCCATACTTGCTAACTTTCGGCTCAGAGCATCGGCCACCACATTGGCCTTCCCCGGATGATAAAGAATAGTAATATCATATTTCTTCAGCAACTATAACCATCTCCTCTGCCTCATGTTCAACTCCTTCTGTTTGAATAGATACTGTAAGCTTTTATAATCCGTGAACACCTCACATGGAACATCATACAAATAATGCCTCCAAATCTTTAATGCATGCACAATCGCTGCTAACTCCAAGTCATGAACTGGATAGATCTTCTCATGAACCTTCAACTGACGATAAGCATAGGATATGACCTTGCCATCCTGCATCAACAATGCACCAAGCCCAACCCGTGAAGCATCACAATACACGGTATACGGTCCTGAACCTGTGGGCAAAACTAACACTGGTGTCGTGGTCAAGGCTGTCTTGAGCTTCTGAAAGCTCGCCTCACACTCATCTGACCACCTGAAATGGGCACTCTTTTGAGTCAACCTGGTCATCGGGGCTGCAATGGATGAAAAGCCCTCTACAAACCGGCGATAATAACCCGCTAAGCCGAAGAAACTCCGGATCTCTGTAGCTGAGGTGGGTCTAGGCCATTCTTTGACTGTTGAAATTTTCTTGGGATCCACCTGAACACCCTCTGACGATACCACTTGTCCTAGAAATGCAACTGAACTCAACCAGAACTCACACTTGGAAAATTTTGCATACAACTGACTATCCCTCGAAGTCTGGAGGAAGACTCTAAGGTGCTTCTCATTCTCCTCTCGGCTGCGAGAGTATATCAATATATCATCAATGAAAACAATCACAAATGAGTCCAAATAAGGCCTGAACACTCGGTGCATCAACTCCATATAAGCAGCGGGGGCATTTGTCAGCCCAAATGACATCACCAAGAACTCATAATGCCCATAACGAGTGCGAAAGGCTTTCTTAGGGACATCAGGCGCCCTAATCCTCAGCTGATGATAACCAGATCTCAAGTCAATCTTGGAAAATACTGAAGCACCCTGAAGCTGGTCGAATAAATCATCAATCCTCGGCAAAGGATACTTGTTCTTAATAGTAACCTTATTCAACTGCCGGTACTCAATACACATCCTCATCGAGCCATATTTCTTCTTGACAAACAATACTGGAGCACCCCAAGGAGAAACACTAGGCCTAATGAAGCCTTTATCCAATAAATCCTACAATTGATCCTTCAACTCTGGCAGGGCCATACGATACGTCGGAGTAGAAATAGGTTGGGCGCCCTGAGCTAACCCAATACAAAAATCAATATCACTGTCAGGTTGAATACCCGGCAGGTCAGCAGGGAAAACCTCTGGGAACTTACGAACCACGGGCACAGACTCAAGGGAAGGAACCTCGGTGCTAGAATCACGAACATAGGACAGATAGGCCAAATAACCCTTCTCGACCATGCGCCGAGCCTTCATATAAGAAGTAACTCTACCAGAAGAATGACTAGGAGTCCCCCTCCACTCCAAACGAGGCACCCTTGGCAAGGCCAAGGTCACTGTCTTAGCATGACAGTCCAGAATAGCTTAATAGGGGGATAACCAATCCATCCCCAATATAACATCAAAGTCAACCATATCGAGAGGCAAAAGATCAACCTTAGTCTCCAGACCACCAATAACTACTAGACAAGCACGGCAGACTTGATCTACCATTATTGAATCACCCACCGGTGTAGACATATGCACAACAGTATTCAAGGAATCACGGGGCATACTCAAATAAGGGGAAAAATATGAAGACACATAGGAGAATGTAGAACCCGGATCAAATAACACCAAAGCCTCTCGGCTGCAAACTGAAACCATACCTGTAATAACTGCATCAGAAGCCTCAACATCAGGCCTGGCAAGAAAAGCATAGGATCGGGGTTGAGCCCCTCGAACCTGATCATCTATGGGTCGACCTATTGTGGCCTGACCTCTACCTCTCCTTGCATGTCCTCCACTTCTAGAGTATGACCTCTACCTATGGCACCCCGAACGCCACCCCTAGCTAGCTGAGGGGGTAGGGGTGCGCCTGATGCGGGAACCATGGCACAGGAACCCTGATACTGAGACCCACCAGAACCTCGGGGGCAAAACCTGGAAATATGCCCCAAACCACCGCAAAAATAACAAGGCCTCTGCTGATGTGGCTACTGACTCTGTAACTGCCCTGTCGACCCTGATAACCACCCTTGAAACTCTGAAGCGGCGGTGCACTGATAGGTGATGGTGGTGCTCTAATAGGAGCTGGCAGTGCACTGTGAGCTACCTGAAGTGCCAACTGATAGGATCTGGGAGGATGACCTCTGCCTGAAGAATTCCTGCCCCCAGATGAGGCTCCACTGAATCGACTGAAGAACCTCATGACCTCTATCCAAATAATCCTGGGGATCCTCTGACGGTGCACCAGCAAATGTAGTAGTGAATAACTTGGTGAATCTATCCAATATCCATAAAGCATCTGCTGACATAGCTGATCCCTCAACTGCCAGGGCCACAATGCCCGGCTGAGCTACTCCGGCCGTCTAAGGTACCGGAGTCTGGAACTGAGGATTTAGCTACTCTGGTGTGCGAGTAGTAGGAGTCTGGGTCCCTCCCCCGGCCAGAGAGATGTCTAGTGCAGTAGGAAGAAGACCGGCTTGAGCGACACTCTCCATGACTCCCACTAAGCGGACTAGAGCGTCCTGAAGCACCGGCGTGAGAATGAACCCCTCTAGGACCTAAGTTGGTCCAACTGGAACTATCTGAGTAGGAACCTCACCGACAAAGTCTACCTTTGGGTCCTCTACTGGGGCTGCTGCCCTGGGCTGTGCGCTGCCCCTGCCTCGGCCTCTAGTACGGCCTCGGCCTCGGCCCCACGTAGGAGCTGCAACAGGATAATCGGGATGCTGATCGGTAGATGAGGAAGCACGCGTTCTCACCATCTGCGAGAGAATAGTTGAAACTCAATTAGCATTTAGACTTCAAATCAGACGATAGGAAAGAAGAAAAGTGAAGTTATTCCTAACTTTGTAGCCTCTAGGGGATAAGTATAGACGTCTCCATACCGATCCCTCAGACTCTACCAAGTTTGTCCGTGAGTTGTGAGACCTAAGTAACCTAGTGCTCTGATACCAACTTGTCACGACCCGAAATCCCACCTTCAGGCCGTGATGGCGCCTAACGTTGCACCCGCTAGGCAAGCCAACGTGTTAATTGAATTGATCTATTAACAAATGAAAATAACAAACACTGACTAGATAAATGAGATAAAGTACGGAAGCATTAACATAAGTCTAAACGACAATAACTAATAACGAAGAAATCCTTTTAAGTACAAACTCAGAAGTAGAGTCACAACCTAACGAACCAGTCTAATATTTGACTAAAAACAACAGTTTGAAAAAAAAGTGATGTATCTGTCTGAAAAACACATAAATGACAGAATGAAAGAAAGACAGGGACATCGAGATCCACGAACGCCATGCGGAACTACCACGGTGTCGTCTGGAATAGATTGAAGGACACTCCCACAAGCGAGGTCCACTAGGTCCGGCTGCTTAATTTGCACTACATAAAGAAGTACAGGTGTAACATTAGTACAACCGACCCCATGTACTGAGTAAGTGCCGAGCCTAACCTCGGCGAAGTAGTGACGAGGCTAGGACACGACAACAAATTATACCTGTGCAGTTCAATAGTATATAGAAAATAAACAAGAATACATTTACGGGGAAGAACATGCTAGGGATAAGAGGGGCAACAATTTCTAAAACGGTAGAATCAATTATTAATGCAAATGTGAAGTGAAACAGGAAATATCAGCCCGAACAAGTATAATAGACAGGGGAAAACACGACATGACCCCTCGTGTATAACCTCCAAATCACACGGAACAGAATGTCCCCTCGCGCATAAACAATAATGAATCGGCATGGAATGTCCCCTCGTGCATCAATCATAATCAAATGGCACGGAATGTCCCCTCTCGCATAAATAATAATCAATCGGCACAGAATGTTCCTTCGTGCATAAATATAATCAATTGGCACGGAATGTTTGTGCATAAATATAATCAATCGGCACAGAATGTCCCCTCGCGCATAAATAATAATCAATTGACACGGTATGTTCCCTCGTGCATAAATATAATCAATCGGCATGGAATGTTCCCTCGTACATAATAATAATCAACCAGTACTGTATGTTCCCTCGTGCATAAATATAATCAATCGGCACAGAATGTTCCCTCGTGCATAAATAATAATCACTCGGCACTGAATGTTCCCTCGTGCATGATGAGTGTAAAACCAACATTTGATATGAAATTTTAACAATACGACATTTCATATGTACCGAAATAATCAACAAAATTCTATTGTCCCGGCAAGGGACACAACTATAACCAATCTCACTCAAAAGTATAATATCAACAGTAAAACCTCGACCGAACACATAACCAAGAACTTTCTACGTCATGAAGTAACCTCAAGGTACAACTTTTAAGGTTCCCAATAATTCACAACACGGAGAATATCAAGGAACATTAAAAAACTCATCAAAATCGACTCACGGGCATACTTGACCACAACATATAGGTACCCATCACCTCACCTATACACTGGACATGAATTACACATAGCAAATAAGACTCTATAACTATTCCCTCAAGCTAAGGTTGGGCCAAAGACTTACCTTGCCTCACAAAAAGGAAGTCAAGCCTCAATCACGACCTTTCCTCTTGAATCCGGCTCCGAAACGATAATATCTAAACACAATTGACTTAATAACATCAATAATAATTCAATAACTCAATCCCGAAGCCTAATTATACATTTCCCATAATTCTTCCAATAATACCAAAATTCGACCCCAGGCCCGTTTGGTCAAAACTCGAGGTTCGGACCAAAACCCGATCACCCATTCCCCCATGAACCCGAATATACAATTTGTTTTGAAATCCGACCCCAAAATGAGGTTGAATTCCCAAAATTTCAAAAAGCCCTAACTCTACCCAAAACCCCCAATTTCTACCCGTAATTTCATGTTTTTAGGCCTAGAATCAAATGATTGATGAAGAAAATGGAAGAAATTAGAGCTAAGATTACTTACCTAAGTGGTTATGGAGGAAAAGCAGCTTGGAATTCGGCTATGGGGTTTGGAGAAGAAGGAGATGGTGAAAAATTATGAAAATCCTGAAATAGCATTTTGTTTTTAAGGCTTTAAAATGACTGGGCGAAATAAGCTTTCGCGATCGCGAAGAGAGGGCTGCGATCGCGGACAGTACTGGACACTGACCATCGTGATCGCGACCAAGCGATCGCGTTCGCGTAGGGCAACATGCTACCCTACCCCCAAATCCCTTTAACGCTATGCGATCGCGTGAGGCCCCTCGGTATAGCGTAGAGCACTACCTCCAAGCTCTGCGATCGCGTCCTAGGCCCTGTGTTCGCGTAGGGTAATTTACCAACCCCCAACCATATGAACATCACGATCGCGTGAATCACACTACGATCGTAGAGAGAAAAACACATAACACCAGAAACAGATCAAAACCAGATTCTTTCCAACTCTTTTGCACCCCGACACCTACCCGAAACTCACCCGAGCCCTCGGGGTTCAAAACCAAGTAAAAACACGACTTCAAAATTATCCTACAAACTTATTCGACTAATTAAACCACTAAAATAACATAAAAACAATGAATTAAACTCAAAAATCCATAGAATTTCCTCAAACTTCATAAACTTCTAAATTCTCCAATTTTGATCCGAAACATGTCAAACCAAGTCTGTTTCTTACCAAATTTCACATATAACTCACATAACACATACTGAACCTGTTTTGGGCTCCGAAACCATAATACGGGCTCGGTAACACAGATTTCACATCAAAGTTCATTTTTAAAAAAATTTCTTATTTTCAAAAAATAATTTTCTTTAAAAATTCATTTCTCAGACTTGGGACCTCGTAATTCGATTCCGGGCATACGCCCAGGTCCCATATTTTCCTACGGTCCCTCCGAGACCGTCAAATCACGGGTTCGGGTCTGTTTACCAAAAATGTTGACCAAAGTCAACTTTATTCCATTAATTATCATCAATTCAACTGTTTAACACATTTCCACATAAAGGCTTCCAAGCTATGTGCCCGGACTGTGCATGACATCGAGGTGAGATTAACAGAGGCTTTCGGGGCCTTGGAACACAATTTTTGCTAAATTTACATAGGATGACCTTTTGGGTCATCAGACATAGATGACGAAAATCCCCACTTGAAGCTCTCCAAAAATTGACCAACCAAGAGAAAAATGAGAAGAAATGGCCCAAATCCCGCCTTAAAACACTTATTGACCCGACGACCATTCTATGCGATCGCACTCCCCTTCATGCGATCGCATAAGCCAATCTCAAGAGCCCCCAAATTTACCTATGTGCGATCGCATACAAGACCCAGCGACCGCATAGGCCAACCCAACAGCCTGTAAAAATTACCTCTATGTGATCGCAAACAATTCCCCGCGATCGCATAAGCCAATCCCAGGGCCTCGAAATCTTCCTCTATGTGATCGCTGCCACGCGATCGCATAGGCCAACTCCCAGCAGCCTCCAATCTTGCTATGCGATCGCATACCAACTCACACGATCGCATAGAGTAAAAACCTGTTGCACTCACACTAGAAAACCATCAATCCTCACAAGGCAAGAATCGGCCCGTTGAGCATCCGAAACACGCCTGAGGCCCTCGGGACCTCAACTAAACCTACCAACCAGTCCTAATACCTCATTCGAACTTAGTCGAGCCTTTAAATCACATCAAAACTCATCGAAAATACGAATCGCAACCCGATTCAAGCTTAATGAACTTAGAATTTGAAACTTCTATATTCGATGCCGAAACCTATCAAATCACGTCCGATTGACCTCAAATTTTGCACACAAGTCACATTCAACATTAAATACCTTTTCCAACTTTTGGAATCAAAATCTGACCCCGATATCGAAATTTCCACTTCTGGGCGAACTTCTTAAAACTTCAAATTTGTAATTTTAACGACCTAATCGGTCATTTTGTAGAACTTGCCTTTTTATTGCTATTCTTGACTTGTCATAGGTTGGTTATACTGTTATTGATGTGTTAGAGTTGGTAGGCTTCAAATCGGAATGGTTGTAGTGAGAGTTTAGCAACTTAGTCTTTAAAAATACCCTTAAAATGGAAAAAGTCAACTGAGGGTTGACTTATTGGTAAACGACCTTGGAATACGGAATTTATGGTTTGAATAGCTTTGTTAGGTGATTTGGGACTTAGGAGTGTGTTCTGAATAATTTTGGGACGTCCGGTGTAGAATTAGGCTTGAATTGGCGAAAGTTAGTTTTTGGCGATTACATGACGGTAGTGGAAAATGAGCTATCGGGATCGGAATAGAATTCCGACTGTTGGAACAGGTTTGTAATGCTATTTTGGATGTGTCTGCAAAATTTCAGGTTAATCGGAGTTGTATTGGATGGTTTCGGCATCATTGGTGGGTTTTAGAATTTTCGAAGTTATTAGGCTTGAATCCGATGTAAATTTTGTGTTTTGATGTTAGTTTTGGTGGTTTACGTGTGCAAATAAATTTGAATGATGTTATGGGATATGTTGGTATATTTGGTTGGGGTCCCGAGGGGCTCAGGACTGATTTTGGGTGGTTAACGGGCATTTTTGGACTTAGAGCAATTGATGGTTATCTGGTGTCAGTGCAACAGATTTTTACTCTTTGCGATCGAGTGAAAGGAGTCGCGATCGCATAGACATTTTCGAGAGGGGGTAGGATTTACACTCTTCAATCGTATAAGTGGGCTAGCGATTGCAGAGGTCGAGCAAGGCAGGCATCACGATCGGGTGAGGGGATCGCGATCGCGTAGAGATAAGGCAGGCGCGTGGGGGCGAGGTCGATTGGTCTTCGCGATCGCGTGAGGGGAGCTGCAATCGCGTTGGGTTGAAGAGTACTGCTCCGAAATCGTGATAGGGAGTCTGCGATCGTGGTGAAGAAATCATTGGGCATATTTAAATAAACCCTTCCGCGACTTAAACCTTATTTTACACCATTGTTGTACGGAAAAGAGCTTTGGAGACATATTTTGAAGAGGGAAATCCTTGTTCTTCATAGAGGTAAGTTTTTTGATTATTAAAACTCGATCATGGATGATTATAGAACATAAAACCAATATACATTCATGGAAAATCAGTAGAAAAATTGGATTTTTGGGCTTGAGATTATGAGACATTTAAGAGTTGATTTGAAGGGTCAAACGAACTCCGATTTTGGTATTCTTTATATGTACGGACTCATGAGAGGACGAAGAACACATTTGTATAAAAATTTCTGGGTTTCAAAATGTGGGCCCGGGGGTCGGGTTTTGGCTAATTTCAGGTTTTTGAGCTAAATTTGATATTTTTTTATTGGAATGTATTCCTTAATAATAAATTGATGATAAAAATATGAACATGGTAGATTTGGACCCTTCAGAAGTTGATACGAGGGGCAAGCGTGTTGCGGAATAGTTCCGGGCTAGTTTTGAAGTAACTAATGACTTGAAATCCTGTCATGAGGGTATAAAACCCCGGACTATGCACACTTTCATGGGTTTTGAAATGCAAAGGTTGAAACTTTGGAAACTTCTTCTCTATTTAGGCAACTATTGAGTTGCTAAACTGACTTTTAAGCCTATGCTTAATTAGTATTATTATATTATAATATGATTCGGGTTGTAAGCCGTGTTTGGGGCCTAGTGCCGACCTGTTTACCCCTTGGGGGCTGTGTTACTACATTTTTACTCACTGATTTGTGTAATTTTCACTCAGTCTTTTCCTGATAAATTATTTTGACACTCAGAGTATTAGAAACTACTTCTTGAAAATGAAACACTGATTTTGGGTCGAGAACCCGATATATTTATGGCCTGATGGGCAAATTGAGAGTGTCTGACTGAGTGAGGCTGCAGGCTTATATTTTGAGGATGTTATGATATGAGTAAGGCTGTGGGAGTATGTTGTGAGATATTTATGCCGTGATGCAGATTTTTATATAGTGCTTGGGCTGTAGGAGCACCTCTGGAGTCTGTACACACCCCTAGTGAGCGTCGGTACCGATTGAGTGATGATTATTGCCTGATGGGCTGATACTGAGTCATTGTGAGGATGCCTGATGGGCTGTTACAGAGTGAATGTAAGGATGCCTGATGGGCTAATGCTGAGTGATTGTGAGGATGCATGATGGGCTGTTACAGAGTGATTGTGAGGATGCCTGATGGGCAAT
>ML315172.1:4691-17923 GCA_005239505.1 Nicotiana paniculata
ATATATATATATATATATATATATTGGCTCATTCCTTTTTTTGACTGCTTTTGGTAAAAATGGCTTGCTATCTTTTTTTTTATAAATGTTTTGAACTTTAAAAACTTGGCACGTATTGGGATGCTTAACCAAGCATGGGAGGAATCCTTAGTAATTTAAGCGTGGGCTTGCCTAACCCCGGTGTTGGGAGCCATCACGACCTGAGTTAGTATGTTGGGTCGTGACAGTCTTCATACCTTATTGGTGTACAATTGATTTCCTACCTTATTTGTCTGCTATATTGTATGCTATAAAAGCCTCTCATTTTTCTGGTTTTAAAAAAACACGCTTATGCTTACAAATTTACACTCACACTTACACACTTCGACCATTCCTTCACTTCACAACTTTAAAAAGCTCTCTGTTTTTCCACAAAGAACTTTTTTGGTGTTGTTCTGATTTTTGCATTATTTAGCCGGCTAGAAGCCAAGACTAAACTCTTTGGATCCAAACTGCCATTACATTCCTGTTTACTTTCTTCTTAAATGGTATGTGTTAACTCTTATTTTCCTATTTTGTTCTATGTATGTGGTTAGTTTACTTCAATCTTAGCATGTTTTTATGTGATCTATGATTCCTTTTTACTCCTTTCTCAAATGGCATGTTCCAGCTCCTGTTATTTTATTCTGTCTTATAGTTTTTCCTGTTTACTTCTTTCTCACTGGCATGACTTAGTCTCTGTTACCCTATTCAATCCTATGTGCTTATTAGTTTAAGGTTTCAACATGCTTCTGTCTGCTATATGCCCATATGATTTCACCTAGTGAAAAGACTAATTAGGTTATCTCTAGTAATACGAAACCCTGTATAATCAGTTGTATGTTCCCTGTTATGCAAGCATGTGATATGCTGCCAACTCTATCTATTAATTCAAGTATCCTGGCTCTTTTGTGATTGCTTTAAATATTAGTACAGTGTCTATGTCTGAAGCAATACCAATCTATTTGAACCATATGCTAAATATGGATTATGTTTGTTCTAGGTGGAGTTCTGTTTGCAGTTCTGTAATTTGAATTTGTTTGCTCCTAAAAATCAAACTATTTATTTTCTAAAAACTGTTTCCCTACCCCTTATGTACTGTTTTCAAACTCCAACTCTTAGTTACCTAAGTTCTTACAGCCCCCAGTGTGAGCACTGCCTAGGGTTCTTGAGACTCCTCAGAACTCTGACACATTGGGGCTGGTCTTCCAATCTTATACAAGCTGTTGTTGTTCTGAATAAAGTCCTGGAGTGAGCATTGCCCGGGGTCCCTGAAGCCCTTGGGAACTTTGACACACTAGAAGCCTAGTTTGTGTATCATGGGTGGACCACCTGTACCTCATACTTGCTTTCTTGAAAGCCTGGTTTCAGGTTAACATTGGGCCTGCTCAGGCTCCCTATAGTGTAATGATTAGTATTATGTAATTCATTCGTATTGAGCTGTAACAATAATACTTGTAATAGACACTAGGGTTATCAGTAAAAGCTGGAATGGGTTCCTATATATCTTTGTTCAAAGCTGGGGGTATAAATCCTGCCTATAGGTCCATTGTATAATTCATTATGCGCATTTAGAGATCATGCCTATAGGATGTTTTTCCAATTGTCTGTGACTCTGAACTTTCATGCTTTTGGAATACTAGAAATCTTGCCCATAGGTTTATGTCAATTCTGCATTAAAATACATGCTCATAGGATTTCCACATATCTCTAATCTCAATGTGCATTAGTGATCTGCGAATAGGATCTTATTTGTGTAACTTAATACACTTGCCTGGCAATTTGTTTAAAGTTCCTGCTCACATAGATGTCATGCCTATAGAAGATATAAAAGTCAGTTTAGATATCGTGCCTATAGGTTGAAATCAGTTTTCAAACGTAGAAAGCATGTCTATAGGAAATAAATAAATCAGTTTCAGCACCTAGAAATCATGCCTATGGGAATTAATTAATTCTGTAGATTAGAAGTCATGCCTATAGGAGTTAACTAATTATGTAAACCAGCAAGCATGTTTATAGGGAATAAACAAATCAGTTCTAACACTTAGAAATCATGCCTATAGGAGTTGACTAATTCTGCAAAAATTAGAAAGCATGCTTATTATCTAAAGAAGATAAAAACCTGTCTGTTAAAATCAGTAACTCGTTTATGAACTATGTTATGGGTCTATAATTAACAGTTTTAAATACCATTCCTATAGGATTCTATTATGGTTATTACTTAGTTAAACTTATAGGAATTCTGGGGCTAAAAAGAACTGTGATTTAGTACTGCCTGAAGTTTTCCCAGATTAAGAGTTTTTAACAAAATTAGTAGGCAAACTGATAAGTACCACTGCTCGCTTTAATAAACTTCGGTCTTATATTCTATTATGCTCATCTAGATATCATGCATATAGGATCTTAAATCAATAAAAGTTGTCTGTTGGAGTTGCGTGCATTTGTTGTTTACTTGTAGAGGTTAACATGAGCCCCTATTTTCTCCTTACGTGATAGTCCTATCTGAATTTTTGTTTGTCGCTTAGCTTTCTCATTTTTTAGCAATCTAGGTCAGTGTAGAACTGCCTTAAATAGAGGTCCTAAACACCTCCAAGATCATAGGTAAGGGACGGGTAGTGCACGCATAAGGCACGAGTTAAAAGCTACTAGAACGCTTAAGTAACAACTGAAAGATAGTAATTGGGTAGTAAAGGAGATGATGACCTGTGCACTAATACTATGTGTAGCACCCCGACCTGGGAAAGTTACCAAGTATTGCATGGAAATGATCCTATAAGCTAAAAAATTTAGGACCCCTTTAATTCTCATTTTAAATAATAGTTGTCTAAATTGCTTTATTTTCCCTTAAAGACTAATTCGCTTGATTAAGTTCGGCCGGGACCCACTATTGTGGACCTCGAGGGGTGCCTAACATCTTCTCCTCAAGGTAATTTCGAGCCCTTACTCGATCTCTGGTGACTCTTCAAATCCCATATCCCATCCCAAAAGGAAGGGAGTTGTCTCAGAAATGTCAAAACCCGATTTCGCGATGAAAAAAGGGGGCGCGACACTAATTATCCCCCTTTTAGTAGAATTTTAAAATTAAGAGCTAGGGCATAGATTCTTACCTCTAAGATGAGGACTTTTCTTGATAATATTCAAGGATTGAACAAGAATTGTTGGATATTAGTTTGAAGGTTACTTCCCCACTCTAAGAACTCTTTCTCACTCTAAAGGTATCAATAATATGCTCAAAAATAGATTATGGCATATGTTTTAATGATATAGGGTCGGGTTTAAAAACTCCAAAAATGAAGTCCCGGGACAGGATATGCGGTCACATATGCGACCGCATAATAATTTTTCGTCCTCAAAATGACTGCGAAAAATGGCCTTCCGAATTGGGCTGACCTGCTTCACTCTGCGGCCGTTATGCGACCCGCAGACATGTGTTGCAGTCGCATAATACGCCGAAAAACTTCCCTCTGCAAAAATACTAAGGCTGATTGTGAGACAAATGTGCGGCCTGTGAAATGGTTGTGCTGTCGCATAATTGGCCGTGAAATTGACATAAAAAATGGCCCAAGTATCTACTTCACTCTACGACCATTATGTGGCCCGCAGAGTGATTATGCGACTGCATAATGGGCTGCAAAAATACCTTTCTTTGCAAAATAGTTTTTCCTTCAACTCCCCAACGTACTATTCAATCCAAAAAGTCCTAACCACGGTGAGCTTGCTCGCCGCAAAGAATTTATACTATTATTAACCTCTATGCCTACCCCAGGATCACGGAACCCCGGTTTTTAGGAAAAAAAAAGTTTATGGGGCCTTACAGGTATTGCGATAGAGGGGTATGGTTATTGTAAGTTATCATATATTTTGTTCAGGGATTTAAGCTAAGTGGGGTAGTCCGCTATCGGCAATTTGATTTCACGGTTATGTGTTGTATTGATTTCGACTTGAGGTATACTTGTGAATCAGTTATGACTTGTAGAGGTTGAGACCGAGGATGACTCGAGTAAGGGAAATTCTAGATATGGGTTGTATTACACTTTATGGGTATATGGGAAACATTGAGTGATTGAGTTGTTATTCCTTAAGGATGTAGTGGCATGGAGTAAGACTTTACTTGGTCGCATTAAGGCGGGGTTACATCGTCGAGTGTTGTTGTGCTAATGGGGCACAGGTCATTTGACCATTTGGGCGGTGCAATTGGGATTTGAATAGAGTGGAAGACTCTCAAGAAGGGTTCTAATGGATTCAGGATTTATATGTAGCAATTGAGAATTTTGCGGATTGTTATATGGCTAGAAACTAAGATTTACATTGGATGGTGTCTGGACTCGCGGTATTTCTATATCATTATGGATTATAAAATCAGGGAGGTAAACGAAACAGCTTTGGGTTCACATAAGGTCTCTTCAGAGCGGGTGTCTTGATTGTGGTACTTTGGGGGTGCTAAGAAAGAGTACGACGGTTATCGGCCTTCGGCTGGTGTGGTTCAATGCTAGGTTTCATGGGGTGAGTTTTGGTTAAGGATCATGGTATTCTGGAAAGGAGAAGTATCAATTTGAAGGCAATTTAGAAGGAACTCGGAGAAATACGACAACTTGGTAGTAGGTTGTAGCAACATAGTAATGGATATGATCGGTTATTTGGTTACTTATGATGTGGTGAGTCCCTACAGGTGTTTTATGGCAATATTCTTTGGTTTGGCGACCTGCGTGGCTTGGTTGAGTTAGAAAGATTCAGTTCTAATGGCCAGGATATGTGAAAAAGGGGTTCGAAGAGTTCTCGATGATTTCTATCACGGTTCGAGATGGATATTTCCTACTGGCGTGAGGAAAATGTTGCATATTGGGATTTCTCCTTGATGAGATCAAAATGGAAGGTTCCTGGCTAATTAAGAATGTAGTTTTCTCGTGACTCAGTATTGATTATGAGATTCTTGTGCTTTTCTTGTGTAGACATGATAGATGTGGCGTGTTGTGTGGGATTCATATTTGCATGTGAAAGGCCACGGTTCAGTTTTGAAGAGAAGGTCATGAATTCTTAGACAACATGGGCAGTTTCAGATTACTAGATGAATGTTATTACTACTTGGTATTGCTTGAGAAGCGTGCGCATTTCAGGGGGTGCACTGTGTTTTGACTTATGGATGCTTCATTGGTATTCCAGTACTTGCCTAATTGGTCGACTATTGATATTTAGATTTTGCTATGTGGCACGGAAGAATTATAGAGGTATTCCTCGTGGGATGATCGTGTATGAGAGATGTGTTAGACATTCAGGCAGTGGAGTTGGGATCAAATATGATGATTTGTGTTTTCTATGGAGAAGCAGATTGTTTCGTGGTTGTGGACTGTGAAGATGTGGCCAAATCTAGCCAGATGATAGTATGTGCTATGATTCAGTCATTTTTGACTTTCATAGGGTTAATTATTTATTGTGGGTGGCCATAGTTGATTTGGGGTCCATTGTAGGCCCAATAAGGATGTGTGCTCTGCACCGGGTCGGTTGGTTGACTTTGTACTGCCATTGTGAGGAATTTTCCATTCGATAAGTGTTGATCTTATCTGTGTTATGATATTTTCTATGAGTTACCC
This sequence comes from Nicotiana paniculata, assembly GCA_005239505.1. Classification (NCBI taxonomy): domain Eukaryota; kingdom Viridiplantae; phylum Streptophyta; class Magnoliopsida; order Solanales; family Solanaceae; genus Nicotiana; species Nicotiana paniculata. The sequence continues at coordinate 10,298 of ML315172.1, forward strand.
TCATATGCTACGAGGGATTGTGATTCGCTGGTTATATGCACACCTAGTGCGGTCCAATTGGGGCCTTATAGCGGAATTTGAGCAAGATGGGCATTTGGGTGTTGCATGATTGATTGAGCATTGGTTATGTTCTTTTCGGGTTTTTGTGGCATTATGTCATTTGCTTCTCCATGTTCATGGTGATGCACCTTGCATACTTGATGTCGAGTTGCGTGTGGTTATTGATTTTGAGCAGGGTAGCTCGAGGTACTTCATATGGACTAGTGTTGGAGGAGATCACACATTGCAGCGGTGTTATGTTGAGCTATGATCCTTTATGTTAGATTCGTGTGTTGTGATTCTACGGTGTGTGATGAGTTTTAGTATTCCGTTGTGGCGGTACTTGTTTAGCTTGCAGGAAGGTTCTCTCATTTGAGTCATTTTTTTCCATGTTTGAGTACATTTGAGTTGTTGTGTATGGGTGCACGGATTGCACGATTTTTGGCTTTGGGTAGTATTGGAGTGGCATGACAGTAGAGTAGTTGGTATTTGATAAGATGAGGTCGTTGGATCTAGGATGGGGGCTATCGGAGTTGATTGTGGTATATTTGGAAGGATAAATCGGAAGGCGGCTTAGAAATTGCTATAATTCTTGTCGAATGAGATGGAGCTCCATGACCTGTTGACCTGGTGAGTGGTTATGAGTGTTGCGTGTTTCTTTCATCATCGGCAGTGTACGTAGGTTTTAGAACGAGGTTTTGTTTGATGTGAGGTCTATTACCAGTATTGGTTTGAGTAGCTACTGTGATTAAAAATCATTTCTATGAGTAATTGAGTTATGTGGTATATCTTATTATTGTGCCATGGGTTACGTTTGTGGCTTGATACAACATGTTCAAACTTATACAATGTATAAATGCGAGATTTGGGTCTTATAGGAAATTCTGGATGTTGGAAAATTGGATTCTAAGGTCTATGGGCTAAGATTGAATTGATGATCTTCGGTATGTTAATTGTCGGACCTATATGATATAGAGTGACGTGGGATCACCCACGGGTATGTGCATGGTAAGGTCACACAGTGATTTGATGGCTTAAGAACAACTCTGGACATGTTCGAGGATGAACTTATGTTTAAGTGGTGAGGATGTAACGACTCGACCGGTTGTTTTGAACATTTGCCCTTCGCTCGGTAGTTTGGGAGAACGAGTAGCTTCATATGATGTATTATGACTTGTGTGAATCGTCGGTTTTGATTTTCGGGTTAATCAGAATTGATTTGGAAGAATGATACTCAGTTAGAATGCTTTAAATGGGAAGAGTTGACTAAGCTTGACCTTATCGTATTTTGGACTTGAGCGTATGCCCGAACTTGCATTTGGATGTTTCTGAAAGGTTTCGGCACTAATTGGCAAATTTTAAACTTTGAAGGTTTGAAAAATTTATAAGTTTGACCGAGAGTTGAATAAGTTGATGTCGGGGTCAAATTGTTCTTCCAGGAGTTGGAATAACTTCGTTATGTCATTTGGGACTTGTATGCAAAATTTGGGTTCATTCCGAATTGATTTGGTACGTTTCGTCACGAGTTTTTGAAGTTGAAAACTTTAAGGTTCTTCAAGTTCGAATTGAGGTGTAATTCGTCATTTTGATGTTGTCAGTATATTTGGACGGGGTCCCAAGCGGCTCAGGTGAGTTTTGGACGAGGTTAAGACCATTTCTCATTCTTATTTGGTTGCTGGTAGCTGCTGGTACTGGTGATGCACACCTGCGGTTGAATTTGCACAGTTGCTATAGTCGTAGAAGCAACAATGCAGTCACAGAAGCGAGGTGAGATCTAGGTGAAAAAGCCCGCAGAAGCAGAGAATTTGGCGCAGGTGCGGATGCTTAGGTGCGTTGAGTGGAAGCGCATGTGTAAGGGGTGGCTGGGTAAGGTTGTTTTCAGAGAAGCGAAGTTTTTCACCATAGAAGTGAAGGTCGAAGGTGCGACCTATTGTCCGCAAATGCGGAAAACGCTGGGCAGAATGCTTTAAGTTCGAGGGTTGGCCATTTTTATCACATATTGAGCTATGGACTTCGGAATGAAGCGATTTTGGAGGAAAATTTCACCACAAGTATTTGGGTAAGTGTTCTATACTTGGTTTTGACTATATTTCGTGAATCTATCTTCATTTTTAGCAATTGGTTGATGAATTTAAAGAGGAAATAGGGTGTTTTTGTCTAAAACTTCGTAAATCAAATTTTCAAGTTTTGAACACCGATTTGGAGTCGGATTTGAGTGAAACTAGTATAGTTGGACTCGTAATTGAATGGGTTGATAGGTTTTGTGAGTTCTGCCGGGTTCTGAGGAGCGGGATCGGGTTTGACTTTTTGGCTGATTTTGGGCTTTTGATTCAAGATTTGACCTTTGTCGATTGGGATTGGTTACTTTGGCCTTGTTTGATGTATTTGAGTTGCTTTTTGTTAGTTTCGAGTCGTTCGGAAGTCGTAATGCACGAGATGGCATTGTTGGAGCATCACTTGACTTGGTCGATACTGGAATTGGATCGTTCGAGGTAAGTAACACTTCTAAACTTGGTGCTGAGGGTATGATACCCTGAATTACGTACTATGTGTTTGGTGTTGTGGTGACGCACATGCTAGGTGACGGGTGTGTGGGTGTGCATCGGTGAATTGTGACTTTGTTGTTCTTGTGGTACTGCGTAGCTACCTTATCTTATCTGTAACATGAAATTTTTACGTACTAGAGCTATTGAGTTGTGATCCATGTTAGAAACTATGTCTAGGCTTCATGTTTATTCTGTTTGGACCCACTACAGTCATATTTCTAATGAATTACTTGTTTAATTTTCAGTTGCATACTCAGTCATGTTCATTCATTTCATATCGTATATCAGTCTTTATTGCTATTATTGACACATCACATCATCATTTTGGGTTAGATTCATGGCACTGTGAGCCTGAGAGAATGGAGAGATTGATGGTTGAGTGAGGCCGAGGGCCTGAGTGTGAGTGATACTATGGGATCAGAATACACGCCGCAGTATGTTATATTGATTATATTATGGTATCGAGCTGCACGTCGCAACATGTTATATTGATTTATGCCATGATTGGATTGATATAGCGCTTGGGATGAAGGAGCCCCTCCGGATTTTGCACACACCCCAGTGAGCGCGGTTGATTTATATTGAGGGATGGATCTTCCCTGGACATGGATCTTGTCTGAAGCGTTTATATTTGGGGATGGATCTTCCCTGGGCTAGATTGGAGTGACTGACTGGCATTTCTATGTATATATTCGGGATAGGTCTTCCCTGGGCTGGATTGGCCATATACAGTACTGAGTGGCTGAGCATGTCGAGTGATTAAGTATGATGAGTGGAAAGTGTGAGACATAGAGATTGAGTACTCTGAGAGTGTGAGTACATGAGTTCATCTCTGAGATACATTGCATTGACATGCACACATGACATACAAGCATATAGATGCATTTTTCCTCATGTTGTATGGTATCACATCATTCATGACCTCTCACACATATTGACATATGTGCATAGTGATGTGTTTTACACCTGCTATCTGGAAAGAAAATGAAACATCTTATTTATTGTTGAAAGGATTTTTTGGGAAAAAATTACTCTTTTTAAATTTACTGATATTTTCCACGATTTTAGTAAAGGATTTGGGTTTTCACTGATATACTTGAAAAGCGGAACTATTTTTCGGGAAAACTATGAATAAGCTGAGCATTTAAGCTCTAAGTTACTTCTTTTGTTACTTGCTTTACTTTGTTATGAACTGTTGTTGGCTATTGGTGTTGGACTCGACCTTTGTTCCAGCTCGTCACTACTTTCAACCTAAGGTTAGGTTTGTTACTTATTGAGTATATGAGGTCGGTTGTACTCATACTACACTTTTGCACTTTGCGTGCAGATGTTGGTTGATGATGTTGTTGTGGTTGACAAGAGCTGGATTTGAAGACGTACATGCTTTCCGGTTGTAGTTGCCTCTTGTTCATGGTAGCTTAGATTTATAAAAAAATCTATTTATGTAAATTTCGAACAGATGATGTAATTGTTTCATACCAGCTTTGTAAATTCTAATCTTAGAAACTCATGATTTGTACTACCAATCCTTGGGGAATGTGTCAGTTTCAGATATTTTCTTTATTTAATTGTCTTATTAATTTCATTGAAATTGGTTAATTGTTAATTGGCTTACCTAGCGGGTTGGGTTGGGTGTCATCACGACTAGTTGGATTTTGGATCGTGACATGCATGATCTTCAACAATTGGCTAGAACATGTTTGAAGAGTAATTTTGACGATTCATGTAAAAAAAATTACATTTTGAGGCTTGTTGATTGCGAGAAACAAGCACTGGAGAGTGTTGAGTGCTGCATTGTAGCGCAGCTTGACAGAGAGCGAGACAGACTGACTGGAGTCTCCGCACGCCCTATTTCATGCCCTAGGTTCCAGGTGTGCTGCAGTGCACGTCCACGGCGAGTTCTCTGTAGAGAATTAAGTTCAAGACTTTTCTTATTTTGCCCATTGAGTCTTTTAATAGCCTAGGGTTTATTTCTTTGAGGCAACTAGCATATTTTGAGAGTAGAAACTCCTTTGAGAGAGAATTGGACCTTCGGGGTTCTTGTTTAACTTTGGATTGTCTATTTTCTTGAGATTCTTGAGTGTAACCTTCTTTTCCTTATTTTTATCTTGGGTTCCTTTTGTCATTTTTTCGAAGCTATCGAACTTGTCGAATATTATTTGAGACGTTCATCTAGGGTTTTAAATTTTCTTCACTGCTTGATTGTTTCAGATTACTTTAATCGAAATCTATAGTTGGTTTTGTTTCATTCTTATTATTTTTCATATTCCATTGCTTTGTTTATCTCAAGTCATATCACCAACTACTCTTGTGCTTCTTGAAACTACCATTATTGATGATTATAATGTTGATATTGAAAAGATACATGAATCATAGTTAAAATTATATGTTTTTTTGTCTAGACATTTAGAACATGTTATACCTAGGTGCAATATGTGAAAAAATAATAATTAACATAGACTGTCTCATGCATATATATATATATATATATATAGTGTCATCTTATAGTTCGAGGTTAAAATTTTGAAGTGCCCTCAAGGCTTGGTTATTTTATGTGTTCAAAATTTACTTCCACCGGGGGGAATGTAGTGTATATGCAACGTGTTCAATTGAACCTATAACTTTTGATACGGAATAAAAATTCATTAAAATTACTAAAATAGTATATATGAACCCATAACTTTAAAAATATAATTGGTTCAGTGCTAAAAATCTTAAAAATAGAACTCATAGAGTTTGAATCTTGGATCCGCCTCTGCTTCCACCAACATCACTAGTCAAAACAATAATTACTCCCTCCGTTCACTTTTACTTGGCATGTATACTAAAAATAGATTTAAATTTTTACTTGTCACTTTATGCATATTAAGATAAAATAATTTTTTTCCTGTTATACCCACAATAATTATTACTCATTTCAAATTATTTTCTGAAATATAATAAAATATACATTAATTAATATGAGTATCTTCGTAAATTATGTACTTTATTTATTATTTCTTAAAGGGCCTGAAAAGTTAAAATGTGCCAAGTAAAAGTGAACGAAGGGAGTAAATTTTGTGCATATTTTAATGTGTCATTTTTTAGTTTATCGGGGCATCTTAATTTGACACCGAAAGGTAATAATCTAATGGGGTAACGAACAAGGATGAGAACCATAAAGTCGTATGTTTAACCCCAATAGAAGAAAAAAACACTAGCTACCCTGACACCATCTTTAATAAAACGTGCACTCTAACTCCTATTTTCCTAAAAGTGAGAGTTATGTGGCTTCCAAGTAATGAAAAACACTATGATTTCGCACCAATCTAATGGATGAACGTAACACGCTAAATATAGAATTTTTTTTTTTTTATTTTAAATTATACTTTTAGTACAGATTTAAACCCTTGTGATTGATTTTTGAGTTATTTTCTTATTTATAAAGAATTGAATATACAATTAAGGAAATATTAATAATTTTAATATCAAAAATATTTAAAAGTAAGTACGATTAATTATTAGTTAAGGCAAAACAAAATAAAAAGTGAAAAATAATAAAATATAAAACTTTAAAAAAAGCTTAAAGCCTTGGAATGCGAAGAAACATATTTCTTTCAAAAAGCAAAGGCTTAAAGCCTTAAATCAATACAGAACATTAGTTCTGTTTAGTCACGCTAGCAGAGGCATAGAAAAATGCTTAAAGCCTTATACGAACAAAGGTAGAAATTGCTCACGCACGAAAAATTCTAGGGTTCTTTACATCTCACTTATTCTTGAACCCAAATATATAATATTTCCTATTGTCAATTATCCTACAGTAGTAATATGTAAGAATTGAATAGTTAATTACCTTCTTCTTCTATATCAATAGTAAGTTCCGTGTTTAGGTGTGAAGTTTTTAATTTAATTCAAATGCACTGATTGTTGTAGAATCAATTATTTTACGGGTATAAATTGGACTGGGGCATACGTATTGGCTCAAGAAATTTTGAGGCGAGTTGATATAACCCTTTACTAAAGTGATTTAACTCACAAAAACACGCATACAAGGTGTTGATGAATTGCTTAAAAGAGTTTATATGTACTTGATTGGAGAGAGTTAGTACCTATTAACTTAGAATTGTTCTGGCTAAAGTTTAGATGGTTTATTATGATATATGTGCATAAATTTTCAGATTTTTTTTTTGTTGTTGTATGTCATTTTCGTGTTGAAGATTCATAAAGGAGCAAGAATCTTTAGATATACTTTTCAATATTTATTTCATTTTTATGACATGCTTTACATTTAAAGATACCAGTATGAGTATGTATAGGATGTGTTCAGAAAAGATTTAGACTTGAAAAGTCACAAGAAGAAGTTTTAGAAAGAAATTCTTTTGGGAGTATCCTCTATTCTGAGAAGTGGTCATCGTCCAGGCCGAGGGTCCTGATCATGGCGTTGACTTTCTGAAACTACTTGTGCCAAAGTAGGGAGCACACGAGCCGAGGGTCACGTTGTTGAGAATTTGCCAATCCAAGCTAAAGTATGGTACATGAGCGCTGAGAACCATGAAACGAGTGGCACCTCGTGGATTGGGCCTATTCGATCAGGTTGGATCGAACCCGTGCCGATCACACGATGACTTAGACAGAATTAAGTCAGGATAATTGGAACTCCCAAGGTATAAAGTGAAGTATTTTTTATAAGAAAGAAAAAGAAAAGAATTTCTTTTAGAATATTCATGAACTGCTATTATGTAATTATTTTAGAATTGCTCTTATAAGCTTTATGTTTTACATGAATTTAGAATCTTTGCTCGTAATATATATGTTATTAAAGTTTCGTGTCCTATCATTGAGACTCACTGAGTACAATGGACGGTACCGACATTCTCTTTTGGGAACCTACATTAGTTTGCGGTACAACATAGGAACCGGTTTTGCAGGCGAGCAGGCTACATGTTAGGAATTCCCTCACTTCCAGTGCTATTGGTGAGTTCCGCTTTTATTCATGGAGTACTGATGCGAGACTAAATTGCATAGTTTAACATGGGATATACCTTACATTTGATGCGCTTTA
>ML315173.1:0-14060 GCA_005239505.1 Nicotiana paniculata
ATCTTGTCCAGGTACATTGGTGTTTACCTCTGACTTAAACCTTTGATCTTGAGCACTTCCATTCACCTCAGAGACACTGTATGCAGCACTTCTTGTGTTATTCCCATTGTAAGGCATATAGGGCCTCTTTTTTGATCTGAAATCTGGTGGATAACCAACTAGTTTGTAGCAGTTCTCTTTTGTATGTCCCTTATACTTGCAAAACTCACATATAACACCAGAGTTAGGATTTAAAGGTCTTTTGTTATTGCTGTTTCTTGAAGAGTTTCCAGAATAAGAAGGACATGTCTTAGAGTACATAGCAATAGATTCAATGCTATTGGATACATATGAGTGTGACACAGATGACACAGAATCCTTTTGACTCTCATCCCCTATGATCATGGCATAAGCCTGATTCACAGAAGGAAGAGGAGTCATTAGATAGATTTGACTTCTTGCTTGTGCATATGTGTCATTGAGCCCCATAAGGAACTGAAACAGCTTCAATCTTTGTAAAAAGGCCACAAAACCTTTAGATTTCTCACAGTTACAACCTGGAGAAGGCACTAACAATTCAAATTCATCCCAAAGATTCTTAAGTCTAGTGTGGTAGGCTGATACAGTTGCAGTTCCTTGACTTAAGAGTGCAATTTCTTTGTGAAGATTAAAAGTCCTAGATCCATCAACTCTGTTAAACCTTTCTTTGAGATCTGCCCATACATCAGCATCCTCTGAAGCACAAACTATACCACCTAATAGATTTTTATCTACTGCATTTAACAGCCAAGATAACACTATGGCATTGACTCTTTCCCATTGATACCACAAAAACTCAGAATATTTTTCTTTCTTGCAAGTTCCATCTACCAGCCCCATCTTATTCCTTCCTAGAAGAGGCAATCTCATTGACCTACTCCAAACAATATAATTCTCAGGGCCAGTTAATTGAAAAGATATAAGACTTATACCTCCTATATCAGTTGGACTCAAGAAGAGAGGATGGTTGTAGTCCACTCCTTGGCCTTTGTCCAGAACACTGAGTTTGTCCAGTGTTATTTCCAAGAGTTTCAACAGAGTTTTGTCCTCCATTGTTGGTTATATTCACATGACCTTGCAATCCAGAATTAACATTCCCCAGACCTTGGTTTAAGTCAGCAGTAACATGATCTCCATTTGCCCCCATCTTTCAATCTTGAGGTGAAGAAAACTGTGTGTTTTTTCCAAGAATTTCGACTGAGAGTTTAATTTCTTTAATCAGTGATCAAAGCTCTGATACCATGTGATTAATGGTGGTGTTTATTATGCAGATATGGATGCAAGGTGTTTGAAGAAAAGCCTCACAGATTGTAGGAGAAGTAGAAAGCAAACTTATACGAAAGAGAGAGTAAGTAACAAGCACATTTCTCATTAGAATTTCTTATTCTTGTGTTGTTCAAAATGGTGTGATTCTCTTGTATTTATAATGTACAATGTAACTACTTTCTAACTAACTTAGATTCTCAATCATAGCAGTAGTTTAAGTCTAGTAACTAACTACTGGAAAGTGGCAGTTATAACAGATTCTGTTAATCTGTATATGAGCTGTATACAGCTGTATAACTTCTGTATACCTCACTGAATATTCATGTATATTGATTGAATATCTTTATTATTTAACAGTTTGCAATGTCATTGAAAAATAGCAACTATTTTGTTGTAACACAGACCGGTCCAGCATAATATACTGGAGATTGGTGCACCTGTGTATGAACTTCCAGGATATTATGCTGCAACTCCAACACGCGAAAAGTTTCAGCATAATGTACTGGAGAATGGAGCACCTGTGTATGAACTTCCAGCATATTATGCTGGACCGGTATATTATACTGAAACTTAGTATATTATGCTGGAAATCCAGTATATTATACTGGAGCTCCAGTATATTATTACTGGAGTTCCAGTATATTATTACTGGAGTATTTTCGTTCAGATTTATCTTTACATGATAAGTGACTAAATTTCGATTACTTTTGAAATTGACTAGTTTTGAATTTCTCCCTAAAAAAATTCTGTTTTTTGAGTTCGGTATCAGTTTTGAGACCCGATTAATTCGGATTCACACCGGAAAATTCTACTTTGGGATAAAATATTCCCACCAAAGACGACTTTGTACCCCGACTTTAAACCCAAAACCTCTCGTTAATGATGGAGGAATACTTACGCTCCACACGATCCTTAAACCACCACTATAATACAATACTACCACTCCTGCATTTTTTAAAGGCTAAATTCATTTTTTCATTAATTGTTTGTATTTTAAACAAAAAGTAACAAAATGAAGAAATTTGTACTACCAACTTTTGCATTTTTCATTTTTTCCATCTCTCTCTTGTCTCCATTATATTTCCATTGCAAACAAACATTACAGTTTTTCATATAATCTCCAAATAGACACCAATCAGTATACTTAATTAGGGAAAAGATTAGCTCATTTTCATCAGATATAAGGAAAAATAAATGGGTGTATTATTTAAGCTCCAGTAAATTAAAATTTCTTGAATTTCAGGTGAAAACACTAGCTAGAAAACATTAGTAATATGGAAAAAGAGAATTTAATTTTGACTGTTCTTGACCGAAACATAGCGAGATTGAAGCTCTTTTGTTTTTTCTTTCTATTTTGGGACTTTGAAGCATGTATATTGAAATAGAATTAAGTATGGACGAAACCTTTGTTACACACTTTTTGATGGCGACAATCATTTTACGCACTCAATCTTTCTGAAGTGTATTTATTACATATCACTTTTTTTTGACCAGTTCTCTAAAATATGTATAATATCACGCACCGATAAACTGACACATGTCATTTTAAATAAGATACAAATAAAATACTTAAAATTACAATTATACCCTTAAACAAGTTCCCTCATTCAACTCTCTCTCTTCTCCGACGAATAATCTCCTTGGCCGCTGACCAGTAGAATGAAAACAGACCATCACCTTCCAATTCAAACCAACACACAAAAGCCTAAGCTAACTATTACTTTTCTATATAATTGTGGTCAGCTCCGCTTTTTGTGCATTTTATACCTAGAAATATTCGAGATTCAAAATAGAAAAACTCAACAAAGTGAGAGGAATTAGAAATCTTCATATACGCGACAAAGGCTACAATGGAGGTAGCAGTAAGTCGAACACAAATGCGTCATTGATGCTAAGGGAACAAGCTATATTTCTCAAGTTAAAGAGCAGCAAAGACATCAAAATTATTGTTGATTTTGTAATAAATTCTCCCAAGATCTGCATTAAATTGTCAAAAAATCCATCAAAAAGTTGCTACACCACCACTGGCCACTAATTCGCCATCGTCTTCTCCGATCAATGAAATCCAAAATCACCGCTTTAAAGAATAAGTATGGTTATTGAGAATGTTCCCATATTTTGGGGAAGAAAAGTGTAAGGTGAGGTTCTGTTGAAATAGGGGCTTTTGCATCCGTACTCATTTTTTGTGCCACATTTTAACTTATACCCGCTTTGTAATATTGTATCCGTACCTGCTTTTGCGCATAACTTCAGCATGCGGGGCTGAAGTAGCAAAGACTATCACGCAAAACTTCAGCATTCTAGTAAACGGGCCTGAAGTAGCTTGCGAACTTCAGATCTAGAGCTGAAGTTGTTGTCTTGTAACTGGGAAACTTCAGCAGACGGGGCTGAAGTTCTCCAGTTATAAAAACAAAAACTTCAGCATACGGAGCTGAAGTTTTGTCTTTTTAACTGAGGAACTTCAGCATACGGGGCTATTCCCCAGTTATAAAGACAAAACTTCAGCATACAGGGCTGAAGTTCCCAAGTTATAAAGACAAAAACTTCAGCATACTGGGCTGAAGTTCCCCAGTTTACAAAGACAAAACTTCAACTCTATAGTTGAAGTTCTCTAGAGCTGAAGTTTTGTCTTTGTAATTGTCTTTATAACTTGGGAACTTCAGCTCTAAAGTTGAAGTTTGTAACTGGTAGAGCTGAAGTTTTGTCTTTGTAACTGGGGAACTTCAGCCTCGTATGCTGAAGTTTTGTCTCTATAACTGGCGAACTTCAGCTTAACTGGTGAACTTCAGCTCAGCGAGGGAAAGGGAGCTGAAGTTATTTAAAAAATGAGTACAAGTTAAAAGTTTTTAAAAAAGCGAGTATAGATTAAATGAGGGCGACCAAATAAGGTGCCCGCGCAATTTTTACGTTGAAATAGGGTTGAGGCTTGGTGGCAGCGGGACGGTGAGTAATTAAAGAGAAGTGTTGAAATTATTATTTTTTAGAATAAAAAATTAAAATTTGTGACACGTATAAATCTATGAAAGAATTTAACACAAAATTTTTACAACTTAACGGAGCACAAAATACGCGACTCAAAATTTTAATCACAAGATAACTTATACTCCCTTGATTCCTGTTTATGTAAACCTGTTTTCTTTTTGGTCCGTTCCAAATTAATATTTAGAAATAATTTAAAATTTAAACTTACAATTCTATCCTTAATGAGAAACTTTTAATCACACAAATACTACGGACCACAAAATCCAAAAGTCTTCATTTTTCTTAAATTTCGTGCATAGTCAAACATATTCACATAAATTAGAGCGGAAAAAGTACAAGATTTGCTAACCAAACAAAGTAGTAAGGTGATATTAAATTTTTATACCAATATTATATCTTCTTATACTTCATAAGAAACGAACCCTAAAGTGGTCTTGCGATTTTACTGAGAAGGATTTGAAACCAATCTCAACAGCTGACAGTGAGAATTTTAGAGGCTGAAACTTGCTGTTTTAATTGAAAAGATTATTGAGGCTGAAACTGGTCGGAGCAAAATAAGGTATCACTAACTGAGGTTTTTCTCCAAAGCCCAGGTAAGATGCAAACTAGCAAGGATAAAACAAAGTTTTACCAATAAAACCATGAGAGAATTGTAACTTCAAAAAGACAGTTAAAACAATTTAAGTCTGCTCAAATATTGCTAGAAGCAAAATAACTAAACCATGCGGTACAACTTTAAGAAAAACAGACAAGCTGAAATCTCAATCTCCAGCAAAATTTCACTTCAGATAAACTAAGTTTGCACTCTAATACTTGATAGGTTCAATAACAGCAAGTTGGGGACCGAGTTTCTCCTCGGCAGCTTTCTCAGCCTTAACCCTAAGTTTAGCCAACTGCTTTCTCCTCTCATATGCTACCTGGGCTCTCTCCTTTCTCTTGTTCTCAAGTTCCTGTAGTAATCATGTTTGCAAGAGAGAAGTAAGCAACTACTCGAGGGGCATGGTAATGAATATGGAAACACAGATAACAAACGAAATGAAACCATATTTCCATTAGTAATGCAACTATGTAAACAAGGGCGTAAAGTTGATTTAGCAATGTGAAACCTACAACCATCTAAAATTCACAATAACACGCAGATAGAAGAGTCAAACTTCTGAAAATAGTGACTGCACATTCAAAGGAGGCACAACGACAAGTGTTGTATGGTTTTCATATCTTACATAAGTGCAAGACAACTTGAAAGCTTCTACACTCTCATTATTTAAATAATCAAGGTAGGTCAAATAGAAAGGATAAAGCAAGAAACTTACCTTAATAGTGTCATAATAGTTCCATCCAACCTCTGATGAAAGCTTGCCCAAGAGACAGTATTTATGTCCAGCTTGGAGCCTCAATACCCTATTTACAAAAGAGGGCAAACACTTCAGTGTTAACAGCAAGATTGATATCAAAACAAAGTAAGCACCTGCACAGCCTTGCGACTCACTTGAGAGCATCAGGAATGACCATTCTCTTGATTTTGTCATATGGTGGTGGAACACCCTCGTAAACCTTCAAGCGGGCAAGTGCAGCAGCTCCACGCTTAGTCTTGTGGGGAATCATCCTAAAGAAAAATACATAGATCCGATCAGACGCAATATAGAGCAGAATTTACTCTTATCCATTAACAAAGAGCAAAGTTTACCCTAACCATCCAACAAATCAACAACCAAAGCAACAGTTAAGTGTAACAAATAGCCAGTGAATCATTCTCCATTGACATGCATACTCAGATGAAAGGGCTTATATAGTAAGTCTTAAACGACAATCCTAGTAGACTCACAAGTGCTAAGTAAAATGGCCATGAAGTGGGCATTACAACAAACACATTGTTCGTTACAAGTATGAAGTCCTTCGCAAACTAACATCAGATACTCCAATTTATTCTTACACATGCACCAGCTAAATTCTAAAAAAACCAGTAAAATAGTCTTGGAAGTAGATGTTATACCAAGCACACTAAGCACTAGAAGTATGAAGTACTTGGCAAACTACTCAAATTTTATTGTTACACAGAAACCAGCTAAAAATAGTAAAATAAAACCCCCGAGAAAATATACTAAGTTATATCTACCAGTTAAGCCTCAAGCCACCAACGATAAATAGTTCATACATCAAACTATAGCAAATCCAAGAACAAAATTTAAGTATTTCAATATACTAGTAGTGATTAATCTCCAACTACTGAAATATTCAGCCTTTTTTACTTTATTTTTATTAATCGTCCCTCCATTCAAAAAAAAAAAAAGACTGTATATCTCGAACATTCAATGTAGGATGCTACTAGAGAAAATGTAATCGGACTACTCATTCCCTAGTTTTTCAATTTTCAATTTTAATTTCATGAATTGTATATACATGTATGATAACTAAGTACAAGAGAATAACATAGTAAATCTACAAATAACGAATGCACACCTACACACACAGTTACTACTGAATCTACAAATAACAAACACACACACACACACACAGAGTTAACAACTAAATCTACAAAATCAAAAAAATAATTCTATCGAGCAAAACAACTATTACAAAACAAATCATCAATTAAAACCAAAAAAAAAAAAAAAAACTAACCCACGGATGGTACGCCAGAGGATCTTAGAAGGAGCACGAAAGTGAATAGGACCATGAGAAGGCTTAGTATTCATCCTCTTACGAAGAAACCTCAAATACTTCATTTTCTGTCTCACAAGTCCGCCCGATAAACAAATTTCTTCGCACCTAACAACCACAACTCTCTGTCCATTCAACAACTCCTTAGCCAAAATCGAAGATAATCTTCCCAACATATGGTGGCGAGCATCAACCACCACCCTCCTTGCGGAGATCCCTGAACCTGACACCATTTTTTTTTTTGCTCTCTTCTCTTGCTAAACAGCTGACGGAATAAAAATGGGAAGAGGCTAGGGTTTTTGAAGACCAAGTGATTAGGGTTTCATTATATGGAGATGAGCTAATGGGCTGATGAATCAGTACGTGTTTTGGGCTTTTTTTTCTTTTGTATTTGGTCCAGTAGAGCCTGGCTAGTAATGAGGTTTTTGCACAAATTAATCCAAATAGCCGCTCACCTAAC
Organism: Nicotiana paniculata; assembly: GCA_005239505.1. Taxonomy (NCBI): domain Eukaryota; kingdom Viridiplantae; phylum Streptophyta; class Magnoliopsida; order Solanales; family Solanaceae; genus Nicotiana; species Nicotiana paniculata. Next base: position 7,388 of record ML315173.1, read on the forward strand.
TCGTTAAATTAAAAATAGCCGGTGAAGGTCTAATATATACATAATTTATATTATATAGTGTATGGTTGTGTATAATCAATATTTAATCTTTGCATATTGCTAAAAAAATTAAACAGTGAATATAACCTGCTATTTATATTAAGAAACCTTATTTTATGCCACTATATAAATTACTGTCATCCTTTAGATCTGTGAGCAAAATTTGTCTCGAAAAAGAAAAATATTCATTTTTAATAATAAAATTTAGCTCATTGGAAAAACAGAGGCATAATTGAGAGAGTGACCTCAAAAAAGGTCATACAATGCAAATAAATTGTTAATTAATTCATGGTTAGATTTTTGGTGTTTTGGGGTCCCTACACAGGAATTAATGATTATGTTCGTTTTTTTATGTGTTAATATACGTGATGATTTTCTTGAATTAACTTGACCTAAAAATTAGTACATCAATTAAGATCTTATAAGCAATACTCACCATGACTATCATCATTTTAAGCGTTCTTGGGGTCATAAGAATACTATGCATGACCACATGAAATATAAATTAATAATTATGTTCATTTTTCGTGTGTTTATATACATGATAATTTTTCTAATCTTGATTAATGGGCCTCGATTAACCTAAACATTAGTGGATCCATCAGATACAGCTTGTGAACAATACTCACCATGACTAGCATTGTTTTTTTGGGCCATGAAATGACAAGTAATGATTATATCCATTTTTTCCTGTGTTTATATACATGATGATTTTCTTGAGTTTGGTTGGCGGACTTCTAGTGGCATAAAAATTAGTTGATCCATGGAATACATCCTTGTGAGCACCATGACTAGCATCGTTTTTGGCGTTCCGAGATCATGAAACAGAAATTAATGATTATTTTCATTTTTGTGTGCTTATATATATGATAATATTTTTGAGGTTGGTGGATGGACTCCGATTGGCCTAATAATTGGTGGATCCATTAGATTCGACCTTGTGAGTAATACTCACCATGACTAGCATCGTGTTTTAGAGCATGGGACATCTGTCAGCTGCGAGAGTCTTACATCCGAACAAGAGGCCTGACCAATCCCATTCATCCTGGTATGATCCGAACAGATCTCGTTGAATAAATTGATCCATTGTTGTATGCCCTACTTCTTAGTCAATTTATTCCTACTCGGGCCCGCTTTGGGGTCACAAGGATATTATGCATGATCACATGAAACAGGAATTAATGATTATGTCCAATTTTTGTTTGATATACATGATCATTTTCCTAAATTTGATTAATATACTCCGGTTGGCTTAAAAATTGGTGGATCCATCGAATACGGCCTTGTGAGCAATACTCACTACGACATATAAAACTTTTTGGCATTTTGGGATCATTAAACACGAATAACTGATTATGTCTATTTTTCGGGAGTTTATATATATGATGATCTTTCTATGTTTGGTTGACGGACTCCGATTGGTCTAACTGTTTCATTTTTTAGCATTTCGGGGTCACAAAAATACCATGCACGACCACATAAAATAGGAAGTAATGATTATGTCACTTTTTTCGTGTGTTTATATACGTGATCTTTAAAAGTTGCTTGATGACTTCGATTGGCCTTAAAAAATGATTGATCCGTCAAATATTACCTTGTGAGCCATACTCACAGTGACTAATATCAAATGTTGGCGTTTTGCAAATATGAAATAAGAATTTATGATTCATTTTTCGTATGTTTATATACGTAATGATTATCCTGAGTTTAATTGACAAATTCCGACTGACCGAAAAATTGGTGATACATCGAGAATGACACTTTGAACAATATTCATCATGACTAACACTATTATTTTATATTTTTGGGGTCATAAGTATGTATGTACGATCACATGAAATTTAAATTAATAATTATGTTTATTTTTTTGTGTTTAGCATGATGATTTTTTTAAATTTGATTGATGGACTTCATTGACTTAATAATTAGTAGAGCAATCGAATACTTCCTTGTGAGTAATACTCACCATGACTAACCTTATTTTAGCGTTTTGGGTTCATGATAGAGTAATCAATGAATATATCTATTTTTTCATGTATTTATATACAAGATGATTTTCATGAGTTTGGTTGACGGAAATCAATTGGCCCAAAAATTTGTGGATCTATTGAATATGACCTTATAAATAATACTCATCATTACTAGCATCATTTTTCTGCATTTTAGGTTCATAAAATCGGAATTAATGATTATGTCCATTTATTCATGTGTTTATTTACATGATAATTGTCTTGAGTTTGGTTGACAGACTCTAATTGGTCTAAATATTGGTGGATCCATCAAATATTGTCTTTTGAGCAATACTTACTATGCCTAATATTGTTTTTTAGCGTTTCAGAATCATAAGAATACTATGCACGACCACATGAAACAAGAATTAATAATTATGTCCATTTTTTCGTGTATCTATATACATGATGATTTTCCTACATTTGGTTGATGGAATCTGATTGGGCTAGAAATTGATGGATCCATCGAATATTTTCTTATACGCAATACTTACCATGATTAATATTATGTTTTGGCCTTTTGGGATCTTGATGCATGAATTAATGATTATGTCCCTTTTTCATCTGCTTATATACATGTATTTTTCAGAGTTCTGTTGATGGACTCCATTATCCTAAAAAATAGTTGATCCATCATAGACGGTCTTGTAATCATACTCACCGTAACTAACATTATTTTTTGGCATTTTGAGGTCATGAAGCAGTAATTAATGATTATGTCCATTATATCGTGTGTTGATATTCAGGATGATGTTTTCGAGTTTGATTGATGGTCTACTATTAGCCTAAAAATTGATGGATCCATCAAACATGGCCTTATGAGTAAAACTCACGGTGAATAACATCGTTTTTAGCATTTCGGAATCATAAAAATACTATACACGATCACATGAAATACGAATTAATGATTATGTTTATTTTTTGTCTGTTGATACGTATAGTGATTTTCCTAAATCTTGTTGATGGACTATTGACCTAAAGATTTGTGGATTCAATGGATACGACTTTTTAAGCAATACTCACCATGACTAACAATAGTTTTTGGCGTTTTGGGGTTATAAAATTGAAATTAATGATTATGTTTATCTTTTCGTGGATGATTTTCTTGAGTTTGGTTGATAGACTACAATTAGCTTAAAAATTAGTGGATCCATCAAATACGGTCTTATGATCAATACTTACCATGACTAACATCACTTTTTAGCGTTTTAAGGTCATAAGAATACTATGCACGACCACATAAAATAGAAATTAATGATTATACCTATCTTTTTTTTCGTACTTATATACATGATGATTTTCTTTAATTCGGTTAATGGACTCTGATTAGCCTAAAAAAAATGGATCCATCGATTACTATCTTGTGAGCAATACTCACCATGTCCAACATCATTTTCGATATTTTGGGGTCATAAAAATACTATGCACGGTCACATTAAATCTACTCGTGCCACACATGACCACTGGATCCTACGAGTGTTTAAAAAGTTGACGGACTCCGATTAACCTGAAATCTTGTGGATCCATTAAAAATGATATAGTGACTAATTTTCATTGCTTCGACACGACGAATATTATTTTTAGGCATTTCGGGGTCATGAAACAAGAACTAATAATTATATCCATTTTTCGTGCGTTTATATACATGATGATTTTTCTAAGTTTGTTGATGGAATCCGATTGGCCTAAAAATTAATGGATCCATCAGATACAGGCTTATGAGCAGCACTCACCATGACACACATTATTTTTTTAGCATTTTGAGGTCATAAGAATATTATGTACTTCCACATAAAATAGAAATTAATAATTATGTTCATTTTTGGTGTGTTTAAATACATAATGATGTCCTAAATTTATTTGATGGACTCCGATTGACCTATAAATTGGTATATCAATCATATATGGTCTTATGAGAAATAATCACTAGACTAATATCATTTTTTGGGATTTTGGAATTATAAAACAGTAATTAATGATTATAATAATTCTTTTATGTGTATATGCTTGTGATGATTTCCTAAGTCTGGTTGACCTACTGTGATTGTCACGGCCCGTCTTGCCCTCCGATGGGTATCTTGACGGCACCTAGTCTCTACGACTAGGTAACCTAAAATTTGCGAAAAAAATAATAGAATCCATAAGGACAGAAAAGAACTCAAGAAGATATAACATAACTTCTCAGCATGTACACTTTCACTTCCCAAAACCGGGAATGTCATGATAGTCACAAGCTCTGTACTAAATGTAGCTCTATACAATGAAATAGTGAAAAAATACATAAGTCCTCTATGCCTATACTAGAGTAGAAGAAAATTCATGGGATTCTGCGGACGCGGCAGAATTACCTCGTGGTCTCCTGGCAGCTGCTAGAACGACTCCTAGCCACGATACTGGGTGTTGATACCTGGATCTGCACGTGGGGAAAACATGCGCAGGAAAGGGTGTGAGTACTCCACATTCGGTACTCCGTAAGTGCCAAGCCTAACCCCAGTCAAGTAGTGACGAGGTCAGGTTGAGGATCTACATGAGTTTTTAAAACAAGTCAGTATAAATATAAAATAGTGAAAACATAGATGAGCAATGATAAACAGGATCAATGGAAATTGGGAGAAATTATAACAAACAGAGAGCCCTCGGCTTAGCACAACATATATCTTGACAGTAAATGTGCAATGCAGTACAAGGGGAAAGCTCCCGGATCTAAGTCCGTAATTCCAATTTAAATATGCTATGCAGTATAGGGTGTGAGCATGTGATTTTTACTCGCCGTATCGTCCTATAAAAATCCCAATAAATCAATTGATTTTATGAATATTGGTTGATTTTTCAGTAATTAATTGTGAATTATCTACATTGTTTGCATATTCATAATTCATCTTTAAAAGTCATTGAAAATTTTGCATTATGAAGTTATTAGTTATAATTAATTAAATAATAGACAAATGACGAGTATTTAACGTAATGTAGTTTTTAATAACTAATTACTATAAAAATTAATCATTTTTTCGATAAATTATAGATTTAATTAAGAATATATAATTGGTTATTTTATTCTTAATTAATATGTAAATATATGAAAAATAACGTTTGAAATTAATTGCTACATTTTTGATTAAGTTAGATTTTAATTTAATTAGAATAATTAAGTTAATTAACTAAGAAAAACAAAATCGGACCTGGGCCAAGAAAGACCCAGGCCCAACCCCTATTTTCTATGCACTCAGACAGCCCAGCCCAAATCCCTTACCCGGCCTGCCCCAGCTTAACCAAAACGACGCTGTTTTAGGCCAAGTTCAACCCCAACCATTGATCTATCCTTGATCCAACGGTTGGGAACTGACCACCCTTTTAGTATTTAACTGCCCGAACCCCACCCCATACCCTCATTCAATCTGAAACCAAACCCCATACCTAAACCCTAGCCGCCCCCATCNGTTCAAAGCCACATGAGTCAAAAACTCTTGATGAGAGTTGTTGATTCATGTGGGTTTGGATCATTTCCAAACCCTGCCGGAGTTTGTTAGCCCCCCACTGGTATCCCTTTCCCCCTTTTTATCTTTTTTTTTTCTGATATTGCTTCACTTTTAGAAAGAAAATTAAACCGCATGCCTTACTGTTTGACACATGTTTATAGCATTTGTTTGTTCTTGACTTAGTTAGATCTGTAAAATGCATTTATGCTATATTTAGCCGATTAGCTTGAAATCTTTGGTTCGAGTTTAGTTTTGTTGAATATCTTCTCTTCTTGGTCGTTTTTTTCTAAATATGCATGCGTACCTAATCTATACCTTATTGTCCAAATTGTTCGCTGGTTGGGGACTATTGTTTCCTCCCCCCCCCCCTTTCCTTTCCTATTTTTCCTCGACTATTAAGTTTCTAGCTTTAAAGATTGAGTACTAATCTGATTTTAGGAGTTCATGAGCCTTTCTGTTTAATTAACATGATGTTCGTTTTAGTTGAATTGTTAGTTTTGTTGGATAGGCAAGCCTATATTAATTATACTTTCTGTTTGTTTACTTACTTGTGGGTTCGACTTTAGTATTCAATCGATCAAATAATGGTCTAATTAGACGATTATACACAACTAATTAACTATGCATTTGAACTAAATAACAGTGAATTGACCTAAGTCTAAAGAGTTTAAAGTAATTGATCAATCTGAAATTAATCAATCCTTAATAAGGCAACAAGGTTTGGCTACTAATTAATTAAATCAGAATAAAGTTACTTATTACCTAATTATTAACTAACTTCCTTTAATCAAACTAAGATCCTAGAATGACTAAAATAGTTTAAAAGTTCAGTTTAATAGGATTAACCACTCAATTGACCAAGAGTTAATAGATAAGCCTAACTACAACTAATGAAATTGTTTTAACCAATTAGTTCAAGTGACTACTGATTGAAATTCAAAATGGGAGTCAATTTGAGCTTAAATTGATTAAGCAATTAGGCAATAAGCCACACTCAACTAGTAGACTTAATACTTTAGTTGAGCTGAGTCCTAGATAACTAGTTTAAGATCAATTAACTAAGTTTAAAAATAATTGTTTCACTAGGACTCACATTTAAATTAACCTAGGTAGCTTCTTAAAGTATGTAACTGAAAATAAAATCTGTTT